>DWHK01002347.1:0-10045 GCA_018247855.1 Graphium androcles
GGAGAGGGGAGGGCGCGGGGGAAGGCTTGCAAGGGGCGCCGCCGCCTTTGCACTAAAACGACACAAAGCATAAAAATCGGCAACTGCGAAATGCTATCCGCCTCTGAGAGACTACGCACTGCCGTATTACCAAACAAACATACGACATCTACGACTCGGTTGACATTTATACGTTTAATCGTTTAACGTTACGCAAGCGGCATAGACTATAATTATTATTCTAGTCAGGACAAATATTGTGACATCGGTTACTTCTAATTGTTCCAATGCTTTTTCACAAAATACCGCGATTGCCGTTGAAACAAAAATATCATATAGGCAAAATATATGTTATACGACGGTTATTGTTAGAAAATATTTATTAAGTATATTTTACATTCCGCTTAAGATTGCGTCAGTTAAACAAATTTTTAAAGATTCTTTTCGAATTACGAATATCAAATGATTTGTCGATTATTCTGAGGTTAAATTTACCAGGTGAAAATTTAATCCCACCTTAATCTATGAGTTCGGTCGTCGTCAAGTCGCAAGTGATACGACGCCGCTTTCTAGTTGTGATAACGCATTGTTCCCGTCAGAGGGAATTACTTGTCCCCTCCCGCCCAGTATTATATTCCTCAAGTGTTAGTTGCTACTCCCTTGCACTTGAAAACAAAACGTCACGGCTCCCGTACAGCGAACCTTCGACGAGTGTCTCACTTCTCCATAAATTCTCTCCGTCGCGACATGTTGATGCATTCAATGCAAACGACAAATAAAATAATGCCAACAAAAAAAATTGCGCGCCCCAAACACAACTACTACACAATAGATATTACGATAAATCACTCGAACATTCCATTATTGGAATAGCCTTGAACATTGAAAAAATTAAATGGAGATAAAATTTCTATGAATTGTTCCACGTAGCCGGAAATTCGGATTTGTCGCGGTGACACGAAATCTTGTGCCAAATTTTGTGAAAATACAAACAGTAATCCGACAGAAGATACCACACGGCTGATTAGAGAAAAAGGCCCTTTACAAACCATACTACCTCATTAACTAATATTCCGTTACGCTCATGTAAATGCGGGCTATCGTCGCGATCCAATCACTTACGAGTAAATTATTAGAAATATGTTAGGTAAAAAAAAAACTAAGTAATGATAAAAGCGCAAAATATGGTTCATTCATTTAAAAAAGCGGGGCACTATTCAGCCACGTGGAACGCGGCCCAACCGCACCGCTATTGCAGGGCAGCGAGTGATACAAACAAAAATAAAAACGCATATCGAAACCCAGCCCCGCCGCAGCCGCGGTCGCCGGCGTTAGCTAGTTAAAATATGTTATAGTTTAATGAGGACGCGCGCAAAGTTTGAATAGGTGCGCGTCGGGAACGAGCGATACTCGTAACTAAACTAATTGGTACCAGACCGAAAATTAATTGAAAGCTAAGTGATTCGAACGGATCCCGCGAAGGTAGGTGAGGATTCTTTGATATCCATTGATTACCAATTCATAAACGAGGGCCCGATTGAGTTGAGATTAATTAGAAGGTCCCCCATTGAGCATTGGGTTTTGAGTAGGAAATCGCGCGCCTAGGAGGCTCCGCTTGCATTTAAAATCGGGTTCCGTTTGTGAGCATTGAAATTTTCCGCCTTCATCAATGCGCCGCGAAGGGTTTTTTTACTGTTTAATGATAATGTCGTCTATTATCGTCTCGGCTCGTTAGCGGTCACTGCAACCAGCCACCGTCGTGTCTTCGAACAACTTTCCTTTGTACCGCTATCTCTATTATTAAAAAAAAACAGATGACTAAATGTTACACAATAATAACGTAAAAATAAATATGTTAAAAACCTATTAAAGATGTCTCGAAGAATATTAAAAAACAAAAGAAAACATTTATTTTTAAAGGGAAATATTGTATTTGCAATATGACATTACAGTAGCGGGGCCCTAAAATATATTTAATTAGTGTAGGCGACGGGATCGGCACGACTGCGACGCGACTAGCTTATCAATGACCTCTCCTCTTAATGCAGCGCCATCTATCCGCAGAGTGCAGCTGTTGATTATTAAAGAGGCGCATCTTGCTCGCGATTGAGTCAATGGGGACAAATTGACCCGCGCGCCGGTTTGTCTTGCTTATTTATTTACATTGACAACTGGTCGATATTAATTGAACACTTGACTCGCGGATAATGTGCGAATATTGAGAGTTATTTTGCAATGCATTGTGGCCATTTGTGAACTGCGTTCCGCCTGTTGTTTTGTCTCGTGTCTCGCGCTCGTCGGCGCGCTGCAAGAGCGCTTCCACGACGGGGCACTCGCGCGGTGCGAATGCTTTCGCATTAATTCTCTATAACATCTGTTCTCTCCTACTTCTGCGCTGTGTATAAATACTTAATATGAGACATGGAATATATTTAGTTTTTTAATATTGTTTGTATTAGAATATTTATGTTATAAATGAAACAAAAAGTATCCAAATCGATCTTTAGAATTTAAAGAATTTTAATAATTTATTTTCTTAAAAGCAAGTAAAACGTTCCATATGCGATTTCCTTTTACTTACGTGCATGAGTCGCCTTCATCGACTTATTCTAACGCATACTTTTACGCCTACTTAATAACATAACACTTATGGCGCAAACATATTTTTTTTATTTTATCTATATTTTATATTATATCTACGGTCATAACTTATACCGGAAGCTAGTTCATTATTTTTTATAATAGTGATATAGGATCTATATTACTATGCTTTACAAACTGGAGGTCATGGGTTAAAATCCCGCAGATTGTCACTGACTTTGTGCTGTTTTTTTTTTAATTGAGTTAATACAATAAGAGCTGATCACACGTTTGCCTGGAAATAAGGATGAATTTCAGATAGACACGTAACACCGAAATTCAGTCAGCGGTCAGGGGAACGTCATTATTATGTCGTTCTATAAACAAATTTGTTATTATAACTTTTTCAACCTGTAGTTAGACGTCACAAATAATTGAAAATGTGACAACTAAGTTTACATGCGAAGCCAAAACTAAACTTTAAACCTGAAAAAGAGCAGCGGCCGAATTAAACCTCCAAATGTCAATATGTATAATTAATTTAGGGCGCCAGGCCGCAGCATAGTTTGATTAGATTTTAATAATTAATCAATGTAATTAGTTGTACAGGGAAGCGGTACAATACACTAGCCCCAGTTACAAGAGAGTGACGGACAAGTCTCGCGTACTGAGGGTACATCACACATATGAAACAAAATTTACAGTTTTCCATTTTTTTCCAATACTTGTACAAGATATTGCTTCTTGGTAAATTTCATGATTCTAGGTCAACGGGAAGTACCCTATAGGTTTTTCTTCACTTTGAAAATGCGACATAAACGGCCATATCTTTTGATTGCGTATACTTAGAGAGTTGGTTAATTCACAACTCCAAGGGACCGCAAACTTGAAATCGGGATTGATTTCAAATTTATAAGGGTTCTTCTTTTCCATTAGAAGTACGGAACTCTGAAAAACTTTAAATCCTATATTCAGGTGTCATTAAAACGTGAGAATTATATTTTTACCTCAGACAAAATAGGTTTTACGAGTTTAATGTGTATGTGTGTGTTTCTTAAACGGCTGAACCGGTTTTGGTTTAGTTTTTTTTCTTTAAAAGGTTAAATCACCATTCACTCAATTCACCAATCGATAATATTCTTATCTATGATACAAAAAAATCTTTTAAACTGATAAACGATCACCAGCACCTTTCTAGCAGTTGAAGGTATGTATGTATCTACGTATTCTGGTCTGATAAATTCGAAATTTAGTATAATGTGGATTCAAGGGTATGTAGCTGTGTAAAGTAGGAATCTTTAGCTCTGCACAATTATCATTTTGATTTGATTCCCTGTTGATAGGATGTTCAAATCCTAAATCATGGCAGAGGAATCATTTAGGCTTGAATTTTATAATAATATGTTGAAATTTAGGCTAAAATGGTCTCGACAAACTTTTATACGGTTCCAAGCATTTTCGTATGATTAGTTTATTAAATTTTTAAACTTTACTCGTTCAATTAACGGTAATATTGGGTTTATGTTATTTAAAGTACGGCAATTAAGACGAGGAACAATTGGAAAAAAGAAATTCGTTAATTAACCAATTTTAAGCTATAATACGGTGGGAAGTTATTAAGTTGCGTACACTTGTTTAACGAATCGATCCTTAGTCGACTTTATCAGAATTTAATTCCATATGAAAGGTTTTTACGCAATCAAAACAAAATGGTGGGTAAAGATCCTAAATACAGGCAACAAATTTGAACACTTCTTTATATAAACTTAGAAATATAACACTTCTTTATATGGACTTAGAAATATTGACGAAAAATTAAACAAAATAAGTAATGAGAGTACTTATTTAAAATGTATTAAAAAAAATGTAATGGCGATTATTTTAATTGACCAAATAATCTTCACGCTTACTTTCATAATGACAGATAGTAGCGTGTGCCGGTGGTCGTCTATCAAATGCATTCACGATGAAGGTTGTTAGATGCCCAGATTAGGCAACAATCGAAGAAGCGTAGGTTTTTTTTAATTGGCCACGTTGCCGTATCGATCGGAACGCACCCCGCCGCCGTTTGCGCCCTGGCCATAAAAAAAGCGGTATTATATTTTGGCCGTTCGGCTACGGAGCGATTGTCGCTCCCTCTCGCTTCACTTTCTTCGCTCCTTTTCCTTTTAATTCGGCGTATTTTTATTTGCTATGATAAATTGTAAGTGCTGTGGGCGGCGGGGCGCGCGGCCCCCGGTTCCCTTTTGTTTCGGTAATTTTTTATGTCTGGTGTTTGGCTTAATTGCGTGGTGCTTTGCGGAAGGTTATTGTGCCGATGTGGGTCACAGCGGGGCCCGGGCTGACCCGCTTACCTTGCCTTCGGCCGACCCCTGACTCATCATAGACACTTAGATCCATTTAATTGTTGACTCACGTCGCCGATCCACGGCCGACACCCGGGATTTTGTTTGTTCTTCGGGACAATTAAATGTTCTTTTTACATTATTCCATACCTTGATCCGAAGTAAACATTAACGTTGGCTCAATAATAGAAGTGTAACGTCATTGTTAGCGGGTGTATTTAAATATTTAAGATTACTTTGAAAATTATGACGAACAGGCTGTTTCACTAAACGTTCGAACACACAATTAAGGGAATTCACGAATTTGTTTTTACCTAGCAAGCCGCCCCGAATTCACACGGGTGGAATTAGTTATCTATTATTAGTCAGATAACTTCTGGTGGACTTTTTGCAACCTCTTGATCCGATCGCTACCAATCTCTACAGGATCACTAGCTGGGCTAATTTTCAGCTTGCCTTATAATTCAAACAAATCGATGTAGCCGTTTTGGAGTCCACAAAGACCATATATGCACATATATAATTTTTATACGCACAGGGCTTATTGCCACTGACACATTCGGATACCGAAACTATAAAGGCAAATAACTCGCAAGGCGTGTATTGGCTGTGTGAGTGGCAACACGGCATTACGGCGCGTTTCCATTAAAAGTAAACAGTGGCCGCACGGGATGTGGCGGTCGGGTGTCAAAACTATTAGCGGGCGGTGAATGGGTCACGCGAGACCCGCTTCAATACCACGCGTGTCCTTTGACCGAGTTATTGCGAATCGAATGGTACAAGCAGAGACGCTAATGTTTCGGAACCAGTGTGTCGGATTTCCGTGATCGCTTCCCGCCAATTATAATGAGATCGGTCGCGACGGTAGCGAATCTACGCTTACGCCCGATTGCTTTAAGTTTCTTCCTTCCTTCAATGAATTGAAGATATAAGGGAAAAATACCCAGAATGATGTAAGGTGAAATCATAATGCAGCGGTGGTTCTCAATAATGATACAATATGAAAACTAATAAATATCTTGTAATCCCGTGTGTCTGTTTTATATCTTTATAAATGTATTTAAATCTCAAGAAAACGACGCATAAGTTAACACAAAATCATTTTTATAAAACAGTTTTACCACCGACTTAAACAGCAACAATTCAAGATAACATATTAAAAATAATTAAAAATAAGTGCATACAAGTAATAAAAATAAGTTTTTTAACAGCCCTGATGGATGGATTGTTAGTACATTACTGGGAAAAATAATTCGTTGATAAAACATTAGAAAAGAACATCCTCTTTCTCGAAATTGTTTAAAAGAAGAAGAGAATGTTTTCATTTTCTCCGATTACACATTCAGGATTCGAACCTGTCACCGGTCGCAAGCATAATTGCGGATCGCTGTAACGTCTCCATCGTCTCCCAGTCAATGCATTTTTAACTCTCCTCGACACATTGGAAGCGGGAGGCGAAGTTGTGTGTGCATGTCTCGCAAATATAAATCAACCGTTTAATATAAAAGAGAACGTTAACACGCTTAGAATTGTCAAAATTTACAAAACGAAACTTCTGTCTCAATCGTTAAAGCCCATCATTTCAATAACATTAAGCCAATTCAATCACGAAAACTATATAACTTTCCTGCATAAACAAAGTTTGTATACGAAATATTCCAATAAACAAATCACCGACCATTATTCCGTTAATTAACGGTGCAAAGCGCATTTTCAATAAGCACAATCGTGCATCGAACAATTTGAAGCGAATATCGGGGATTAAAAGGGCGACAGTTAATAAGCTTAAAGCTGATACTTTTATGGAGAGAGGACAGCGTAATGATGTCGCAGAGAGCAGAATGGGGCTCGGACGGGCGGCCTTTGTGCGCGGGATTAGGTTACTGCCCTAATCTCTTGTGCGCTATCGGAGTGTTCTACGCCTCATTTTAGCAGGCACTTGTGGTGCCCAACTCGATTCATGGTGGAAACCTTTTAGAATTTCCACCGCCAACATTACTCCACTACGCGTTTTTCAGCGAAAAGTTTACATGCCCGCCCGAGCAATGCCGTGGCTCGGTTAAAATATGTTCAATTAATTTTATATTACACTATTTAATGCACCCATTTCATTTGGCTGTATTAAATCACTAATTACATTTAATTAAAAACAATTAAAACTATCCTATCTCTCAAGTTGGGACAAAATACACATGGTGTGTGAAATTCCATTAAAATCAGCTTTTGCATTTATACTGAGAGTCTATCACAGTATATATGCTGCTTTAAATTCTGTCAGTGATAGATGCTCGCGCATAACCTCCCTGTTTATTAACCGATTTGGATGCATGTTTTTACGTTAAAGAGTGGCTCAATATTCATCAAGTAAAAAAATGTATTACAAATTTTACAATGAAAATTAATATCATACACAATTTAACATTAACAGCTCGGGGTCCGATTTTAACTGACTAATTTATAATGAACGCTAACGAGTGTATCGTTCGCCGAATACACTGCCATACACTGTCGGTTGGATAGTACGAGTTGCGACATTAAATATTTTCCGCCAACAAATATTCTCTGGCGAAATATAATATGATATGGTGTCGGTGGCTGTGCGGAAGCGTGAGCGGGCGCGGGGACGGGCGACGCACAGTAACCCCATTAGAAATGCTTCGGGGCCCGCATCGCGCACCTCTCTCTTCATGAAATATTAAAAATTCAATTGCGCTTCTCTTTATTTTAACTCCCTCGCCTCCACGACACCCCGCGCCTTCCCCTACAATGTAAAATGAAAAATGTATTTGAAAAATAACTCTCGTCTATTATTTATAATTCGACCTACACCGTCGCACACCCGCCGACGACCGGCGCGAGTTCGCTGCTGATGTGCCTTTTGTCAGACAGTCACTCGTAACGGCCGACGCTGTCGGAAAATATAGTACTTTTGCGTTTTTAGGGTCCCGTACACGAAGCGTAACTAACGGGACCCTATTACTAAGCCTCCGCTATCCGTCCGTCCGCCTCTCTGTCAGCAGGCTGTATCTCATGATCAATGTGTTGAAATTTTCACAGTATCTTTATTTCTGTCGCCGCTATAACTATAAATCATAAAAATGGAAATAAATTTAAAATTTGAGCCTACCTGGAAACATGTTATTTTTGGCTTTTTAGCGCGATCTTAATAATGGCAAGAAGCTGTCGCTTGATATGTTCAAAGAATGTGTATTTCTATCGCTGCTACGGTGACTATAGTAAAACAAAAAAATTAAAGGAAGCCTCACACAAGTTTTGAATTGTATACTGTACAGTGGTACGAAACCGAATTGAATTAGAACACCTCGGCAGCTAGTAGTAAAATAAAAAAAGCAATATCTGTAATAAGAAAAAAGATATTGTTAGACCACCGATATCGATTTAATTAAATGATAACTGTAATGAAATGAAACGTGTAACTGAGGGAATGTAAGCGTATATTTTGAAAGGATGATGTGTCAGGCGCTCGTCACGCCGCGTTGTTTTCTTCTAGAAACAACACTGTCAAGGTGCAACGTGGACATTAAATTATGCAAGATTTACGAGCGACGATGGCGCAGTGTTCCTCGTACGGTAACACAATATTCTCCGCTTAAATTACGCACGACGGCAAGAATCGAGTGAGAACACGACTCCTACTACGCCTAGTTAATAGCATGTTAATGCTTAACTTGATATTCGGCGAGGTGATTCGATGTCCCGAGATATTCCCACACCCGTCAAATGCCATATAATTAAAATACATTTTTTATAGATAGTAGCTGGGAAATGAGCAGACGATTCACTTGATGTTAAGTGACAACGTCGCCCATGGACTCCATTCAGAGAGTAGTACGTTGTCAGCTTTTGAGGGAACAGATCAGAGGTCGGCAACCTTTTTTGGTCGCGTATCAAGATCAACCAATATATGAAGGACAGAGTTTTTTTTCTACAAGGACTGTATTTTAATAAATAAAATAATTTATTCTTAGTCAGGGTTCTCTGAATAGTAACCTAGTTAAGAATAGAGTTACTAGGGTTCATGACAATTTTTATAATTTATTTTTGTACATTAAATTTTATTTAAGAACCTAAAGTAACGGTAACAGTAAAGTACGGGTCACTTGAAATTGTCAAACGGATCATTCTAAAAAAGATTATTCAGTAGAAGACGATAGGATATTTGAGATTAAGAAGGTGTACGAAATGAGGGAGTTACCATTCGGGTATCTCCTAAGCCAATAGATAAGTCATTACACGTTGGCTTTATTAGTGTGGGAAAAGCTGCATGTAATATGCTATGCTCTTCTATTGAAAAAAAATTGCGAAGCATAACTCGCTTAGCGACTTAAATCGAACTTCAATCCAAGTCAAGAATCACTTATTGACAAAGCTCAACCCGGCGCAGAGCGTACATATTCAAAATAGTTGAATTCTGAAATCTAATTAAACAGGAGTTACAACAATTGTTCGAAACAGGACGTTGCGGGGTGAGGGGTGACTTCACGGGTGATCAAAGTTGCCACTTCGCTGTTCGTTGCGAGTTGGCTTTGAAACTGGAAGCGCGAAAAAAAATTAAAACCCACCCTGTTACGCGTCCGCAAAGTTCCGCCGGGGCGAGGTGTTGCCAGTATTATTCTAGTTTAACCGACGAACTATGTAAAGGTGAGCTTTTTTCAGAATTAGAAATTTGTACTCATCGCGATTTAAATATATCCCTATTTATTATAGTGGTTTATAGATTTATACTTTTAGATTAGGTCACATGGTGAGACTTACTACTCTTATCGTGGCATTTTGTTACTAATTTGAAAAGTCCTAGAAATATGTGAAGCAGTTAAAATAGAAGTCCTTTAGCAGTCGAACTACGACCGTTAAAATTTATTTAAGGCATTATGCATTCCTCCTGCATATATACTTAAACTATGCCAATCACTTAATTTTTGTAATATACACGAATAGTGTACCTCTTTTAAAAAAAGATAAGAAGAAAAGAGGTATAATTTAGTAATTAAAAAACGTCATATACAATCAAATATGATTAAAATATTTATTAAATTGGACACTAAACAAATTTGAACAACTCCTTAAACAACGGAAAAAAATCTTTTTTCATACTCTATTTAAAAGATATGCTATAACAG
>DWHK01002348.1:0-10044 GCA_018247855.1 Graphium androcles
CAGTCATAACCACTAGTGCACCTTGAATTAATTATTTTGGTTATTGAACAAATCTAAGCGTGTCGCGTCGGTGGAGAAATGGGAATCGAATTTCAAACGACATAAAAGGCTTATGTAAGCCTTTATTAACTAGCAATATGCAACTTATTTATTAATATTAATAAAATACGTTGTTACACGTTACAAGATTAACCTAAACTTGGATTATTCTTAACATGACAACCCAATGCCGTCAATCTAATCCGTGTAATTTTATTGAAATGTTTAAAACATTTCAGTTGATGAAATGAGAAAAAATTAACCGGCAACACTGCTAACCTTCTAATTAACAATTAACTGGGCAATAAATATAACAGTTGTTATGAATCTGGATCGCAAGCAACGCGTCGCCCGCAAACTTTGGCGGCGTAATGTTTGCCGAACTCTCAGGTTTCACTGACTAGTTTAAATTCATTTTGAACTTGTAAATGTGTCTATTATGCACTGGATGTCGCTTTTAATAAATGTCTGTATTGCAGTTAACATGAAACACCAATTTACATTAAACTCGGAACGGTATTTCCCAGCCAGTATTAAATAGACAATGAGTCTGGCATCTCCTGCCAATGGATGTTACGTTTGTTACGAAGCCGTCTTAGAGGTATATTTACTGATAACATTGCATAACAGAAAATTTTTTTGTGTTTTATGTGATCATGGTTACAATATGTTTTTAAAAATGAATCTTGATCTCAGCCTATAAACAATTTTTACATTACAAACCACATTTTTATCGACGGGCATTTTTGGAATCAGATATTAAATTTAAATCATACATGTGTCTAAAGTAGTTTCGCTCTTCCATATCCTACGTACAGAATGCCCGCTGTCGAATGGTAGGTAACATTGTACAAATACGTAGTATTGTTTTACTGTTCCCAAATTTTAAATACAATATGTTAACAGCTATCGAATGGTACGCGTTTTCCAAACACGAAAAGGCCGCGGTTAGTGCGATATAAGCACTGCGAAGTATCGATGGCCGACTGAATTGATAAATAAAGCTCGTTGTATAGATATGATGTATGTACGTTCGTACGGGCGCATCGTTCGAACGGATTGAATCCCCCTTTAAGCGTTGGCGAGAGTTTCCAACCCGCTCCCATTGATATGACCCCTATTACCAACGTCGTTAGGTCCAACTGCCGATTAAAAGGCCCATCAAGCCGTAAGCACCCGCGGTATAGGGCCGGGGGTGAAGATTAAATAACTATGCTGGGTATGTAATGTAGGTAATGCAGGGATTCGACGCTTAACGGCTTCGGGATTACCTCAATAATTCCCCTGGCTCGATAAACGCTTTCCGTAGGTGGTGCGGCGCGTCGCTGGCAGATCGCAGTTTTCAAGTAGCGCCGAGTGGCGTGTCGCCGCCTTGTTAAGGCTGACACCGAAGCCGTATCTCTAACGGGCGGGTCACAGCTAGAACTTAGGTAGCGAACGTATCGTGACTCCGCCACCTACCGCGCTCGCCTCCATTTATAAATAGTAGACGATACATTGAAAACGCCTCGTGAAAGTTAGTCCGTACAAACATTAAAACGAAACTAACGTCGGACGTGTCATACGAGATTATCATAATTTCAAAGATACACAATATAAATAACATTATTTTCCGGAAATATCCTATAATAATACGGTAAGGGCACAAAAGCCCCAATTCTTGCGTCTTTTCAACTGCCTGACAGAGTAACATAAGCGGTCGGGTGGCATTTCTCGGTTCCTAATCCTATTGAGAACACAGCGATTGTCTGACGGCCGAAGACCATTTTTCATTCCAATGACAAATATTTAGAAAGTTATTTATATACGTATGAATTCTCGCCGGGCTCAATTAAGAAGGGCATACGTGCTCAGGGCTCGTCGCCTGCTTTATGCTCATATACCAGACGGATGTTTATTTTGCGACCGCGACGCAGATCCAGGTAGTCCGGCGAATAAATCTATTATAGCAACAATGTGCCGGTCTCGAAGCCCATTGTCGTCGGATGCGATATTCCCAAGTCGCCGCGCATTAGTGTTGCAACGGTGCATAATCTAATTCCGCCATACAATGCACAAAAAGGGTTTCCCGTGCGTGACTGATTTGCGTACGGATAATCAGTGATGAGCGGAGAGATACGCCCATCGCTCCCCTCACCTCGTTAAATGCTCATTACGCGACGCGTCGCAACTCCGGCCGGCTCCACCGTAGCCGTACCACATAAGCGCTGCCCATCTCTCGCCTGCTGCGCGAATGGTACACGCTGAGCGTACGGAGGCCTCCAACACCACAGCTGGCTGCAACTGCGAATGGGTAAACGCGCCATAAAGGCATTTCAAAATTTACAACTTACAGAGCACCATATCGACAGCCTCCAACAGTCCGCCGCCGGCGCAGGCGGGAATGAGCGGGGGCGCGGGGGCCGCGGGGGCCGCGCCGCGCGCCTCCTCGCCGGCCGCGCCCGCGCCGCGTTGTTGCGATACCGGCCGCCCTATTTTCCAAGACCCTATCACAGGACAGACCGTCTGCTCGTGCCAGTACGAGTTCCTCAACTACCAGCGGCTGGCCTCGGGCGTGCCGCTGTCCATGTACAGCGCGCCCTACTCGGACGCCGCCGCCGCCGCCGGCATGGCCGCC
The DNA here is from genome assembly GCA_018247855.1 of Graphium androcles. NCBI lineage: Eukaryota > Metazoa > Arthropoda > Insecta > Lepidoptera > Papilionidae > Graphium > Graphium androcles. The sequence goes on from DWHK01002348.1 coordinate 2,657, forward strand.
TACTTCCCGGCCCTCGCCGCCGACCAGCCGCCCTTCTACACCAACGCCGTAAGTATACTCCTCTTACACCTAAAATACACTTACTGTCATGGTGAACTTAGGCCTACTCCTTGCCACAATTGAGAAGAAGTCTATCCTAAGTTACACATCTTTATACACATCTCTGTACCATGCTATTTATAATTCCTTACAATACGAGTCCACTCTCTTCATAATTTTATTTTAATGCGTCAATTGATTTTGAAATTAAGTTATAATTATTTTTCAAAGATTTTAATACTTCAATAATATTATATATTATACTGAGAAAGAGAATTGAGTAATTATAAAAAATACAGATCACTTAACATTATTAATCCATACAAATGTATCGAATAACATTCGTAACGCCTAGATCACAGACGACAGGGTATAATTAGATCTATTAAAGTTAATGCCACCACGGCCCCAGGCGGGCCAGCTTTTAAATGGAACGGATTATCAATCTACTGTTGGGCCAGCTTACAGTTTATTTTTTCCACACTTGCCTATCATAAAACGTATTACCTTAAAATAATTAGGATCTGATGTCAAAATAGTACGTTACAGAGGCAGGTTTTAAGAATCATTCACAGCGTTAAGTAGACACAACAATAAGCTTTACAATACAAAGAATAAATATAAATTAAAAACGTAATCCGATGACGTATGTCCCTCTGTATCCCATACCGAAAAAAAGGTTGTTTCCTACCTCGCTCCGGCTTAATAACTTAATACGTTTAACAATTTCTTTCTTAGAGATTAACATTTTTATATTGCTGCCATCTAAGTATCCACAAACGAGTTTTTTTTTCTAAATTAAGAGCATCCATTTTGTTGTGATTGCTAACACATACATAGCACATAAAACTGGCGCACAAGAAAACATAGTCCATTTAAAAAAAGAATACAATACATCGGCTCACATGTGAAGAATTGTATGAATGCAAACGCGTAGTAATAAAACAGAGAGCGGTGTTAGAGCCGCGCTCGCCGCTGACCGCGTGTGGGTGACTTTGAATGATAATGATCGTAACAACATAAAAGTAGCCACGGCACGTAATATATGACGTGTAGTAAAACTTTGGAGGAAGGTGTTAAAAGGTGGGGACGTGAACGTGTCCCGGCGGATGATTCAATCATTCATGTAGATATGATCATATATCATCGGTGGCGAAAGTGTTAAACCGACCCATCGCCTTCAATGGGATCTTGTTCCTTTTTTTGTTTCTCTCAATTCCCCGCCTCTTTTAGTCTACAGCTCATTTCCGACTGAACCCGCCAGACGTGTTTGTTTTTATCGTATCGCGCCGTTCGATATTTGAATTTTCTAATTCGTTTTCACGAACGCTCTCGAACGGTAAACGAATGACAATTGTACTGAGGCGTCGCTTCTTATTATTCGGCCCGTTTGACTCCAATCCGTCCGCACCATTCGCACATGTGGCACAGGCATCACAGGAAGCGGACAGAAGCGTTTTGAAAAAATTGTAATTTATAGTTCTAATGAAGCGACCCCTAAAATAAATCTCCGCCACGGTGTAACGTCTCTTAATAGATTTGTGGCAAGAGCTGCTCGTATATTACCGATGTGTTATGATCTCGCGACGTTTTGACAAATTCATGAAGTTAACTGATGATTCTTTTACAAATCCGTTCCAGCTATTTGTTTGATTCAGAATGTTTTTTTGTATGATTAAGTTTGATCGCCACCTGCATTCGATTAAGACGCTTACGTGTGATATTTAGGCATTTCGATATGGTTTTAATTAAACTTATATCAAAACGATTGCATCGAAATTATTAAATGCGCATTTTCACATAAAGAAGATATGGTTAATCGGTAATAGTTTGCAAGATTTAGTACTTATTTACGCAACCCGTCCGAATAAATTATGTCTACTTTGGGAATGTGCCCTTCACAGTTTCGCATGTCGTAACAATAAACGGATGAAAGCTCGTCGGTAAAGATGTACCTAGTTCGGAATATAATTAATGTAAATGGAATTATGTCTCGGTTCCATTAAACCGGCCATGTTGATACCAATAAAGATAATGAAGCGGGTTTTTTTTTGCCTGCCTTCACGCGAGCTTACTCTCGGAGCAAGATTTGTGTCAATAAAGAAGAGTCATTACATTACGCATGATTGTAGCGATTGGTATCAGATAATGAAGTTATTGAATTAATTACAAACGTCCAAGTATCAAAAGCCGATAGCGTGTTTACAAATACAGATGATATAAATAAATTCAAGAAATTAACAGAAGAACGAAGCGACTAAAATTGAATAAGGATAGATTCCGTAAAACATTCGCAGGAACGTTGCAAGAGATTTGGAAAGCCAACGACGCGGCGACCGGGGAGCGGTCGAGTGCCGCCCCGGGCCCACAATAAATCCGAATAACAGATTCGCGTCACAGCTTAGTAGGTACGATCGTTTGAAGTAACAGAAAACTGGAATTATATCGGAAAGGTCGCGGCAACAAAGAGCGACAGCGCGACTGGATTACGCTGTCGTACTTGAGTAAAATTTATTATCGGATTTTCGATTCGGCCACCAATGAAGTTGTTGGACAACAAAATCTTTTGATAGATTTATCCTGGCTGACCGCTTTAAGAGTCGCCCCCAAGTTATTTTTAATGCGTTGCCATAAATTTCTGTGCACCGCACTCGCCGTCGGGAGCTTTGCGCGATTTTACCATTTGCTATGTGAATAATAACAGTTGAATACCTTAATATGCATTCGCCACCTATTATCAAGTATATCGGTAGATGTAACAATTGAAACTTTACCTACCGTTGCTGCTACGGCTTCGGCCGATCGATATCATAACAATTTCCTATGTAGAACAAAGAACGACGACAGTCAGATTAGATTTATATCGCGGAGGTTATTGATTTCGATAAATTTTATAAAACACCAATTGGATACCATGAAACAGTCAATATATACGTATCTGACAATATAAAATCTCTTGCAGCGGAAAAAAGACGGCCGTTAAAGCTCTCCCGTCCACATTAATATAATTATGTCGAGACGTATCAATAACAAGAAACTAAAAAACGCAGGCATTTGTCCTGAGAAAGATGATTGATGCGTGAGTCAGCTATCTGTGGCCATTAAATAATAATAGTTAAGACGAAAGGATCGGAGCGATCGATCAAGAAATCAATCGGCTAGAGAGCTCTCTCACAATGGATTATTTTAAAGCTACTGGAAATAAGAGAGCAGATTTAACAGGCTAATTCTCCGTAATTATTGTTTTATTCGCTGACAAGTGAACTTCAGATTGAAAAGGGTCTGTGGCGTTGAGAAATTTTGAATATTAGGCGCGCGGGTTTGTTAACGTTTGAATCGTGTTTATGTCACTTAACAATTAACCTTGTAAAGTTTGATTAATTGACGGTGGCGTTTATATAACCCGTCTTAGGTACGAAAAGGTATGTTATATTTTTACATTGAAGAAGTGGTCGAGTGAACGGATGGTTCAGGTCTCTTACTGATTGATAACCTTTTAAACATTCTAACAAGTCAAATCATCGATATCTATTATAATATAACATTACTGAGATTTTACTTTTTTAAGTAAAAAATCTATCTAGGCCGTAATTCTTCAATGGTGTGGCAAATTCATTCTCAAGCGTGTTTTTGTATGAAATAGATGCTAAATAAAAGTTATTTCAACAGGCAGCAGGAATTGAACTGAAAGAGAACTTGGCGGCGAGTGCGGCAAGTTGGCCCTATCCCACAGTTTATCACCCCTACGATGCGGCGTTCGCTGGATACCCCTTCAACGGGTAAGTTTTTATCCATCATGTTTTTACGCACGCCAAGGCCGACTTGACATTCGCTCCTTCAAATATGTATAAAACATTGCAGGCGGATTGGTAACCGCCGAAAAACTCTCAACCGATAGCAAGAAACTTAGGTACCCCTGGCGGTCTTTTTATCGATTCGTTGTTATCGGAATGGTATTAACATAAAATTATAAGAAACCCAGACCGGCTGATGCGCTGGCGTGGGGATAGTTGCTAATATTCGCCACACTCCGAGACGAGATTAACGTTAGGCCGATTGTATAAATTATTAGCTTCACTATTAGTGATGGCACCAAACCGCCGCAGTATGGGATGGATGTCCGCTTCATTCAAAATTAACGCTCCTCGCGGGCTGTTAGCCGCTGGGGCACGCTGACGGCTCCGTGCAGTTCGGAGCCTGGCATAATTAATTTTTAAACAAGTCACCGAAGCGGTGGGATGGGCACGGTACTTAGCGCCCGCCGCTTCACCGGCAAATTTGTGACGCCGGCAATATCGACGTTTTAGACGTGCCCACAAAGAGACTAAAAATGGCGCACAACCTAACAGTCCATCACTGATGTGGCACATGCAGCGAACATAGACGCTTCATAGACAGTGTAAGCTGACATTAACGTCACGGCTCAATGCAATCGCTCACAAATATTATAATATAAGTAATAATTACGGCAATGGATTCAGTGTTGCATAAAGGCATCCAAAATGCGAAGGAAACATTATCGCGCTGCACACATGTAGGTGATTTGATATAGACAACTCTTATGTAAACCGATAGCGGCAAATTGTAAAGGTTACAGAACATGAGTTTATTAGATATGAATATTGTATCAGATTATCGACACTGTATCGGTGTTTGTCGGCGAAATGGACATGTCGCTAACATGGCGTCGGGGCCTAATGCGCAATCACTATCGATCAAAATTTTCATAACATTATCTCTTCGACTCGTGATTTATTTTTTTATAATAAATTATTGAATTTTCAATGTGGTACATTTTAACGCTTCTTCGGTGAATCGTCGGAAGGTATAATACTAATATAAATGCGACAGTACATACTTGATAAGCATTTGTATTGTTCCGTAAATGACCATAACGTTTGTTTTATTCTAAACTTACTTGTGCGGACATTTGATAGGTAAGCGTTTCGATAAATTTCCGCCTGTTATAAATAATGCATTAACGGTGTCAACAGTACTTCGAAATTCACACGTTGGTGACGAAATCCGCAATTCAGGAAAAATAAATGAGCCGCGAGCATACATATTTTATTCAAAGATAGATTGTGCAATCAACGCGAGTTTGAAAGTAAAATTTATTGTAAACGACATGTGTTAAACACTGTACAACGCATTTTCTGTTGGAATTAAATATGTATTGGAAATAATGATAATGATAAGATAGCAAGAAAAACTTGGTTTTTGTGGTCGATCTTGATTGATTGGCTATTATTGTTTGTTACATAACTATTTTTAGTATTCCGACTACTCGTATATTGTTTTATCTCCATACAATTAAAAGGAGTAAAAAAAATTACAAATTTCTTTTTCTTTACTAATCTTATTTTTATTATTATTTATTACTATTCGTTATTCTTTACTATTACCATTCTAAAAAATGTAATGAACTATTATTTTGGTCAAAATAAACTAATGCAATCATTTGTGCTTGCAATGCGGTGCGAACAAAAAATATAGATAAACAGAAAAAAAAATAAAGTAGTTTATATATACACAAAATCCGTTGTAAATTTTTAAAATTGTTTATGAGAAAAATTTAGGGTTTCGTTTTTGGAACTTAAGCCACGTGTTTGTTTAAAAGTGCAATTATAATCAAAGATTATAGACAAGTGAGCATCATAAGACACATATGTCAAATATTGTGCCAATATTAGCAACACTGGATCACTAATCGATGTTGCTATTTAACAAGTAAGTACATTGTTATTCTTCATTCGTATCAGGTTATTTTTCCATAATGGCCATTACAGATTGCCTTTTATTTCTCTTCACATCATTGTAACCACGGTCACATTCGATTGTTTTATTTATAATAATATTTGTTTGACCATTTAACCTCAAAGTGCATTTTGATGTACTTTTCAATAATAATGTTTGCGTTAAGTTATTATTACTTTACTGACTCTACAACACTCCTTTATGAAAAATACACAACATTTTGAATTCCGCGAACGTCTTACGTGTTGCTTAGTATTTTTAAAGTTTCATGAGCGAACTAAATGTTTTAAATTAAATTTATTAAGGAACGTAATCATTTCCGCTCATGAAAAACTGTGATTGTTTAATTGGCATTTTGCATTAAATATTTACTTCATTAATGCACATTGGTATAATATCCACAAAAAACGCTTAAGTCGACTTATTAAGTTATATTTTTTGTTACTTTACCGTAAGAAGTTGCAATAGGTTTAATATACATAGAATTGTAATTGACAATTAATGTAGAGTTACTGACGTTATATACAATAGTATTTTTGCTCTTATTAGCCTTTATGGGGAAGGAAAGAACTGACATAGCGCAGTAACCTTTAATGAGGATATATTATTTGAAACATCGCATTAATCAGTTAAAAGCATCGTTACGTTGTAAACACGAACGCGATTGTAAGCCACGAAAGTTCACTCCGTCTCGCTTTTGCGGCGGAATTTGCCGGTGCGCTAAAAAACCGTCTAGGGTATCATCGCCGAAGGTAAAAGACATGCGAGCGTCTAAACTGCGCCATGTTTTTCCAACTTTTTGCTAGCGACGCCCGTCATTAGTTTCACGCTTTGCTCCGAGAGGGGGCGTTTTTTGCGATGGCACTAATTATCATCACTTCTAGTGTATCGTGTGCGCTATCGGTGGAGGTCCACCTGTCTCGGAACAAAGATGACGGGACCCGGAGCTGTTGAATCCTTTTCCTACTGCTCATACGGAGTGTTTCAAATGCCTGATCTTTAAATTGTTTAAAGCTATTCCCTCAGGATCAAGTATGTTGCTGATCTATTATTTCATACAAGTCTCGTGTCTCAGTAGGTGGTCAAACTACCGAACTATCGATATGGCTTTTTAGCAGTTGTGAAAAGATCGAAATTTTCTTTTCCGAAATATACCGCATTAGATTTCAAAGAACTCGCAAAAGTTTTTACTACGTAGTAGTACACTTAAGTGTTAAACGATTTATAATAGAATACCAACCGACGAATCAATACGTTCATGCGACATTTGTTACAGCCAGACGTTTGCAGTACATCCGTTCTATTGTCATCGGCATTCCACACACTCGACCTAACCAATATATTTATCAAAGAGTATGTCGTAAGAGGCATAAATATAGAAAAAAAGGTACAAGAATCCAGTAATAAAATAAAGGATGCATGGCTCTTAGGGTTGCCGGATGGCCATTTCTGCCTTCTTCTTTTCCCACTCCTTTCCCTACCAAATCTTTTATATAATCTTAAAGCATCCTACCCTATATCCTGTATTATCCAATTTCCAAGGCTGGCAACGTACAGGCAACACTTCGGATGTTGTGTGTGTCCATGGGTGA
>DWHK01002349.1:0-10043 GCA_018247855.1 Graphium androcles
TATATATAGCTATACTTTTATACTTTATTCTATTGTAAGAATTTTCTACGAAATGCTTTCATGTTTAAGTGTCCCCTCTCCGACGCAATTCGTTACCATGGAAACAGCAAATTTACCTACTGTCAGTGCCCTCACATTGTGTTTATGGCTTACTAAACGGAGGGTTTGTGACTGCCACGATTATTAACAGGAACTTTGCTTGATAACAAATAAATTTTGGAAATTTTCTATAGTTGTCTCTACTGCTATTTTTAGTCTTTTTACAACCAGTAGTTCGAACCTCGCGGTTATATTTTTTTACATTTATTTCTATATCTCTTAAAAAACATAACCGATAGGTGCCCAAGGAACTTAAAAAAATGTACTAATATTACCTACATATAGTTATTCCAAATTTCATTTAAATAGGAACACTGGTTCTAGAGTTATCGCGCTACATATATACATACACACATACATACATACACACATACATACATAACATGCTTTTTCGCCCCAACTGTAGTTGTAAACCTCACACATCAACACACAATCACACACAAAAATGCTACTAGACTCGTAATATATAAGGAACTCAATAATTGTGTTTCTTATATATTACGTGTCTACTAGCATTTTTGCTTGCGATTATATATAGTCTATTTCAGTGTAAGGTACTTTAAAATGTAAACAAAACCCACAAACAACGCTAGATAATTAGGAAATTGCAAAACATCAGCAGAAAATTACTAATTGTCACAAAACCTTATAACATTGCTTATCCGTATCAAAAGCTTTTCCTCCATTATTATGTTTATTGTATAAGTGACTTATATTTGTTTACTTTCTTTCTATCTTTAATTGGAACAGACTGTTAGACTGTTCCTTTTCCCCAGTCCCGTTTTGTTATAGGGTATCCCTGAAATAGATTGCGATGCCCAGCCTAGGGAATTGGGGAAGATTCTCGCATGAGAATCCAATATCCGATTAGAAAACTCTACATGCAGACATTGTTAATGTTAATGTAAACTCTACATTAAGGCGAGAGTATTCGGGAACAATAGCTTGTTAATATCATCAGTGATTAATACCGTTGACCGGTTGGCGCAGTTGCTAAGACGTTGGCTGCAGCGTCACAGCTCGTGGGTTCGATTCTCACCCGGAGCAAATATTTGTATGACCTACAAATATTTGTTTCGCATCTGGGTGTTTGTATATGTGTTATTTATAATATCTGTAAAACGATCTTGTAACACAACATTTATATCTTATAATAAGGGCAGCGTTTTTTAAAGAATAAAGAATATTAAAAAAAAATAGCGCAACCTGTAAACCCTTACAGTTCATGTGAAGAATGAGAGCAGTCTAAAAAAAAGCACTTAAATTTTTACCAATATGAGACCACTAAATCTTACCACAGCTATATCTTCAATAGACTACGGCAAGCAATCTTGAGCAAAAAGAAATCTAAAACGCGTCATACATTTCGGCATTTCTCTTAAATACACGTCCGAATAGAAAACCGTATCTTCCGATACATAAAGCCGCTGGTGCGTGAACGAGCCGTGGAGAAACAGGCGTACGGTGGGCGAAAGGATCCACGAACAACGCAAACCTAATTATTACGTGTTTACTGCGCAACTTGTGTTCGCCTACGTAAGCTGTACGGCGGGCACAGCTGCAAGCATAAGGCGGACCGTCCACCATGTGTGTACTGCGCAACTTGTGTTGACCTGTGTACACGATGATTCGATGGCCTTTTTTGTTCGGTCTCTCTTCGGTGCTTCACTCGTGAGTAATATTATTTAACTGGACTATAGCTATGTGGCCGTTATAACGCGGTTCAAAATTTTAGATAGTGTTTGAAGCTTACACCACAACGATTTATTTTTCTAACTAACATATAAAATAGTATTTCACCACGAACTTGAACCTGGCAATTATTTTATTTCAATATCTCTTAAACTACTGAACCGATTTTGATGCCCATCGAACCTAAAAATTTTACTAATATTACGTAAAGATAGTCCAAGTTTCAATTAAATTGGAGCACTGCACTCTCGCAAGTTCTCGCGGAACATACACACGTACACACATAAAATGTGTTTTCGCCCTAATTCTAGTTGTAAACCTTACTCGCTTTGCTCGCTTGGTTAGTAATCATACAAGAAGACTGCTTCCTGCTGCAGAGGACTGCTTCCTTTGAACTTAATCAATTTAAGTTGAACAAATTTCAATGAAAGAGTTTAATCCAGCGAGTGTTCGCAGATTAAAACGAACCGCGTACCTATATTAGAACCAGAGACACTGAGAAAAAGAGCTATAAAAACTCATTTGGATGATGGAATGACATGAAAATTCATAGGTACTTGATGACCGCAGACCACTTGCGCAGTGGCTAAAACGTCACACTAAGACGTCACAGGTCGTGGCATCCATTCCCACCAGGGGCAAATATTTCTATGACCTATAAATAGTAGTTTCGGAACTGGGTGTTTGTGTATATGTTATTTATGTGTTTAAAACGCCATGGTAACACAAGCCTAGAGCTTATAATAAGGGCAGCGTTGTTTATAGAACCTAGAAAAGAATAGGAAATCGCATTTGCGTATATGTGGAGAAGAGTAAAATTTAGATGAGTTATAAATATTATCAGAGCTTTCAAATAAAAAAAAAATAAGGAAATCGGTTGTGTGGAAAGGTCTGACGAACTCTTATTAGTTTTCACAAATTCTTTTAATATATAGATTTGTGAGCAATGTTCTAAAATTATCTTAAGTCTTTTAAAAAGCCATTGTTACTTCCAATGAATGAGGGCAGAAGTTGTGCTAATAAAAAACAAAATGCTAATCAGCTATATCTAAGAATAATAATGTATTGACTCCTTCATTTAAGCGAACACACGTTATTAAACTAGTATTTCGTTTATTTTCTTTTACATTTCTTATAACTTTCTCTTTTATAATCTCTGCATACATACATACATAAAATGCATTTCCGCCTCAACTCACTAAACCTCACTCGTTTCGCTCGCTCTATCAATAAAATTATTTTACGGATTCTATTTGCCATTTAATATGAAAATAAATACGGGAAATTGTCCCGTATTTATTTTCCTATATATGCTGTATACCTTTACAGCGTTCATAGTTACGTGATAGACTTATCGACAAAATAGTTTTATTTAACAATGCATAATAATTTGTTCGATCTTGTTTGTCTTTTAATTTTTGCATTGACCACTAAAATATATATTCTGTTTTTTTCCTGTAAATCCAGATACCAGATCTAGATCTTTTTTCTTAGTTGAATGTAACAACATAAAACTAACAAAAGACTGAGGTAAATGAAAGAGACAAGTGAAAACAATAGTGTCATAGCTTATTAATTTTAGTAGTGCTTATTTATGTTTTGAAAATATAAAGTGATTAATAGCTCACCTCTTTTAATCGGTAATATCATATACAATTATGTCAGACATGATAAAATCCCGTGATGGCGTAATATAAAATAAAATTAACGATCAAAATTAATTTAAAATAATAAGTAAGCCAAATACAATACACAAATAAAACGTAACAATGTATTATTTGTATCAGAATCACAATGTATACAGTATGTAGTATGTGTATATTTATATATGTATGTATACAGTTATTTTTATATATGATTATGTATATTTATATATAGGTAAGTAAGTATTATATGTTTACATATATATGGTATTATTTTGTTTGTATATGTCTTTGTATAAGATTTCAAAATTTTTTACTTTTTATAAAAATTTGTATCTGTACACCTACCCAATATTCTCTAAACCGCCTAAAGGTTGACTGGGAGACAATGCCATCGGCATTAAGTCCGCCGTTGTACTATTGTACAGAAGTTTGAATAAAAATAAAAATAAAATTATAAACATTTTCTAAAATAATCCTTCTTTGTATGCAAAAACATCTATTTAGTGGTGTGTCGGTATGTCATTAAACTGATAAATAAACTTTAAAATATTAAGCAAAAATATTTGAAATATACTAGAATAACTTAAATTTTTACGTTTTGCTTATAAATAGTTCAAATTCCAAATTCAAACTTTCGAGCCTAAAATCACACGCATAAGCCGTATTTTACTAACTTTCCACTGAAACCATAGAGGTATTATTTTCTCTTCGGTTAAGTCAAATAAGTTGCTATATTAAACTGCGTGTATGCGTCAAAACAGTAACGATATGCAAACTTGAATCAACTTGATCGAGCACTTGTCAACTAGTGAAAGTAGACAGGGTCTGTCGCATTGTCTGTCCGTAGACGCGTCTATTGTTCCCTTTACGAGTACCGTACCGACTTATGTCATGTCTGAAATTATGCTTATGTCACACGGCTGGTCTGTTAGTTTCCTAAGACGAGCGATAACGTGTTAGTTTCCAGTGAATTCAACATCTCATACAGTACCGTGCGACTCGACGGTAGAATGAGATGATTTGTCGTTTGTTTATTGTACTAAACATCTTTGTATTTATGATTGTTCTGTACATGTGTATGTCACTGAACTCTCTGTAAACGGATTTTAGTAAAATTTTGTGTGTGCGTGTGTGTATGGTTGGGTAGAGCCCCTGATGGTTTAGGTTAACTGCTGGATCCGGTAGGAGGCATCATATGTTGTCAAAATTCGGACAAAAAACTATCTGTTAGATACCATAGTAAATAAAAAAAATAATTCTTTGTTTGTTTCAATATCACAAATATAACTATCATTCACTATATTTGAAATCTCTAAAATTTTTTTTTGTTTGTTTCAGGTTATGAGCAAACGTACACAATATCGCAATTATCACCAAAGTCCACAATCAACGAAGAATTAGTTTTAGATGACGTTCTACAAACAACGCAAACAGAAAACTTAGCTTTTAGGATAGAGCCAAGTGCTAAATATAATTTAGATGTTGATATAGAGCCCGAAGAAGTTCTTCAAGCAGCGAAAGAACGCCATATCATCGTAGCGAGATCAGCTGATCCGAATGACAGAGAATCACGATCCATTAATATCGAAGAAATTCCTACATCGAATCACAATGAAATTGACAACGAATTAGAATTGCACAATAAAAAGAAGTACTATGAGATATTACCAACGAAAACGTTACAATTTTTACATGACAGAGACAACGAACAAATGATCATGTCCTCAGAGGGATTTGGTGATAAGCTGAACTTTAGATTTCCGGGGGAAGCCAAAAGGGTCCCGAAGGGGCGCGCACTAGCTCCTGCGGGGCCCAAAATACGGCCTACTGCAGTGCAACCAATATTCGCGACAGCGAGCCTTAGAGAGCAGGGGCGACAGAACTCAGAAATTCAAAATATCATCACTGGGATCGTTAAACTTTTGAATGGTAACGTGAACGTCCAAGCTAACACGCAACTATTGAGTGGCAGGCCTGGGCGGCCAATGGCTTCTAGGATAAATAATCGAGGGCCGCCGAAAATATCAGATGTACCGCCAATACCGGAATTGGACCCTATCATAACCCCACCAGCGTATGCGTTCCACCCCACTAAGACGCCCCCACCTTACCCTTTCGACCGACCACCCTATCATGGTGTCAATTTACCCGAGCAAATTGTCCCACCAGTGAATCCCCATCGACCGGGCTTCCACCGACCGATGCCACCGTGGCAGAGGCCTCGCCCTAGGCCCCCGAATCGGCGTCCGAACCCTAATCTGCCGATCTACAAACCCACACCACCGCCTCCGCCGATAGACATTCCGAACTTTGACGAACCCAGACCCGAGAAAGAAACGATCAGTGAGAACGAAACCAATCACTCCGAGAACAACATTCACCACGATGACACGGAGGTGCATCAATTGCCACCGCAAACGACGACACCGGAAATAGACAACGATGAAATCCAATTCACCACCGCTGAGACTACGACGTCGTCCACAACAACAACTACAACAACGACCACTACAGAAGCCGCAACGACCACGACAACTACCACGACTACGGAGAAACCGACTGAACCGCCAACGGAGAAGCAAACGGAACCGCCCACCGAACGACCGACGCAACCGCCCACTGAGAAACCCCCAACTACTACAGAGAAGTTCGAAATAGCCATAGAGAAACCAGAAAAAGAGAAGAAAAAAGAGTCAACGAAGCAGCAAATTGAAAAAGAGAAACTAAATAAGGACAAGCACAGAATTGTGGAGAAAGAGAAAAATGAAGTACCTAAGAACGATTCCTCAATTGATCATATACTCCAACCGTCTATGTTTGAGTCTACTACAAGTACAACCACCACCGCTCCAACACCTACTGAAGGTCTAATCAGTCATTCGCCGAGTGAGCTTCCAAGTGCTGATGAAGACATTAAGACTTCCTCAATAAATTCACAACCTTTGCCATGTAAGTTCTTTATATTTCCATTAGCAGATTACTTTAAAATATTCCTCCGCAGTACAGGTTTTATTTGTAAAAATATTTTTTTAAAAAGGTTAGTATTGAATTATTTCTGACTACACATAAAAAATATATAGTGTTTTTGAGAATATAGAAAAGGACAAGATGAAATGACCTTTCACCTTGCCTCTTTATATACAATTTATATTACTCAAAATATGAGTAAATAAATAAAAACATATATAGTTTTGAATACATTGATTGCCTTCCTATGTTGAGTTGAGAGTTAAAATTTCTAAAAACTTTATTTTTAAAAAGGTTTTATTAAATCCAAGCCAAAGTTTCATCTTAAAAATTTACAATATATATATTGCCCCAGTCTATATAGTGTTCTGTTTGTATTTCTGTAAGGATCATCACTTTTTGCGGTTGTGGTCTTAATGTTTATGACGTAAAACTTCTTTAAGGGTGTCTTGACTAAAGAAAGGTCTATAGAAAATACAGACCTTATTCGTTATAGCTGACCTGGATGTTTTACGTTAAGCCTGACAGCCGTGAGTTTCAACACAAGTCCTCTCATTTTTTTGCCAATATTTTTGCAGCCTGTATGTTCATGCATGCACGCCAACGTATTTTACTATCTGTTTAACTCAGCTTCCCAGGGAATACCGTACCACCCGTACCGCCCAAGGCCCGGCATAGTCCTGGACGACACCGACTTCAAGCCACATGGAACCCGGTACAGGCCGGACGCCTCCGTAATAACTGCACCGCCGGAACCCCAGCTCCCCGGGTACGGCGAAATTTTCGACGTGACGGTCTCAGCGATACAGGGCCCGGGCGAAAAGGGAGGTGCATCAGGTAAGCAAAGTCATAACTATTTATTACAAAACATACAGCTATTGTTGCATATCTACGGCCGCCCTCGCCCGGAGAGGTACCACTACCCTTCACAGGGCCAGCATAAAATAAAGTATGCATGGCCATTCCTACCATCTTCTTTTTCCACTCCTTTCCCTACCAAGTCCTTAATATAATACTAACCAATCATACCCTTTAACCTGTTTCATTAAATTTCTAAGGCTGGCAACACACATGCAACTCTCGGATGTTGTGTGTGTTCATGGGCCATGGGATCACTTAACATTAGGTAAACCGTTTGCTCGCTTGCCAACCTTTCCTATATATAAAAAATGAACATATGATTTATTCTACTGATAATTGAAGATGAGGCTGATGCTCGTCGTCATTTCCTCCTCAGGCCATAATTAATAACATGTGGTAGAGCATAGCATCTTACACACAGCTCTTGTTGCGCTTATCGTCCACTCGGACATGGAGGTGCTACTGCCTCACTAAAAGGCCACCTCTGCTCTTCTCTTCCTTTCTTCTCTTTCCTTGCAAAATGCTGTGGGTGTCTAAAGGCGATGGTTCACCGTCAGGTGATCTGTCTGTTCACTTGTCTATTATCCGCTATAAAAAAGAGATGCAAAAGGAAAAGATAGCGGGAAAGATATTAAAGATGGGTCATAAATTACATGAGCACTCTTTACGAATTTTCTTTGAGATTGTGTTTGAGTTGATCAGTTAATCATCTTCCTGTCATTGTTTTTGTGAAGCCCTTTACTTGCCGTCTATTTAAACAATATATAATCATTACAGTGCACATAGAGAACGTCCACGTGCCAGGCCCCGGCGACCACGACGACATCATCGTATCAGCCGCCGGAACCCAGGGTTTCGTCTCCATCGATGGCAAACGCACGTATCTCAATCTCTTCGACACCAGCTCCACTAGCGTGCAACCTACCAGAGTGCAGTCAGTACCACACCAATCAGGTAAGTTACCATTTTCAGCTGTGTCTGTTTTTTAAAGAAATATCGACGTTAAATCAGTTATGTTCTTGTTTGCCAAGGTTTGGTTAGTCTAAGGTGAAAGAAGAGGATATTACTCAGGATGTAATTAGAAAATAAGCTTTTTGACGTGATAACGTCTTATAAATCGATGAAAGCCGGCTGCACTCACAAAAAAGCATGACTCATAATCACGTTCCGCCTGAGCCGAGTTCGGCTTGTGACGCATCTGTTGTAAAATATAATATATATATATATACGTAAATATGCAATTTTTCATCAATGTTTTCTTATGGCGTTATCACGTAAAATTATAGTCCGTAAACCGACTTTACAAACAAACAATTTTTATTGTTTCTCCCAGATTAAGATAAAACCTTCGTTTATTAGTAGATAAATACAAAAAAAATATCTGTGTTAAAATGTTAATAGTACATGCTACTATAATGATTCAACATTCTATCACGCAACATTAATATGTCGGTATTTTGCCTTATTTTTCTGATTTGATATATCAACATTGAGACTTGTGACTGAAGTTTTACAAACAAGCCCTTTATATATTTTTCCAAGTAAACCTATGTATGTACATGTTAACTGATATAGAAAAATTGTGTTTCATATGTGATTTATAAATATTTTTATTATTGCTAAATAAAAGAAGTAAAAACAAATATGTTGCTACATAATATTAAATATATAGTAATAAGACAATGACAGTTAAATTAGTTGTATAAACCTCTACCTCATGTCGCACTGAGTATCAAGCAGTTTCTTCATTTTGTCACCAGCACCGGCCCAGATGCCGTACCAGCCCCAGCCCCATCAGCCACACCAGTCCCATCAGCCCCATCAGTCCAATCAGCCCCACCAATCTGGCGCGGTAGGGGTGGCAGTCCCCGCTGACGACGTGCCTATACCACCCGTTCGTCGCCCACAGCATCCCTTACAAACGCGTCCGCAGCAGCCCTACCGACGACCGCAGCCGACTGTAAGGTAAGATCATACGGTTCTTATAACAGACAATCGTGCAGACAGTTCGTGTGAAGCCATCGATGGACAATTAAGACAACAAGAGCTTATTTATTTATACTTTACGCACAAATAAAGTACATTGGGGGACTTAATGCTAAAGGCATTATCTCCCAGTCAACCATAGAGTGATACAGAAAACTTAAGGTAGGCACACAAAGAAATCATTATAAAAAAAAATTAAATCACGTACAACCATATTTTATTTTTTAAGAGTTGCTTTGTCTTGGTAGCCTTAGACAGCAGATAGAACAGGAACAGACGTACAGACACAAGGGAGGATTAGGATTATACTTCGGATTCGGAAAGAAAAAAGAGGGTAGGAATGGCCATCCAGAAACACCTAAAAGCAGGCATTTTTATGCTTTGTTTGGGCAGCCGGTACCTCCCAGCTGCAAGATCTGTATATTTACACCACCTATTAGATGCATTTCGAAAAATGCTACTTGCAGCTATAACGCTGCATAGTAAATTGCGGAATTACATCCATTCCACTGTAAAATGTTTTGATGACACTTAGGCTAAAACAAGACTATTGTGTTATAAAATAGTGATAGGATCTTATTTTAAAACAGCAACTGTTGAGTTTCTCACTCCTCTTCACGACAGAATCTGCTTTTCCGTGGCGGTGGTAGCTTTTATATAAATTGAATATTATTTTAGTTAAAATCTTGGCCTTCACAAGTACGCGTAAGCGTCTATTTTTATTTTTCTATTTAAAAAAAAACGCTGCCCTAACTATAAGCTGTATGACCTATGTTGCAAGGGCGATTTACA
>DWHK01002350.1:0-10042 GCA_018247855.1 Graphium androcles
AGCAATAAATACATTTTTAAATAGTAATATTGTGTCACTTCCTTGATTCCCGAAATTTTCAGTGCCGCCCTCGTACATTGATCCTGTTATAAACCTACGCGAGTAACAAGTTTCACAATATTTTTTTAAATATTACAATACTAAAAAATAATATTGCGAAACTCTTAATTTACACACAATAAAAGATAAAAATCGAAAAAATAAAGATTACCTGATTGGCAACGTCGGTTTGATAGGCCATCGCCATTTGTTCATACATCTCATAGTCTTGCTGATATCCCTCATTGAACTTTTCACATTCGACAACCGACTCTATTACCTTATCACAGAGTGCATTCTCCTCTGCTGCATCACTAAAGTTATACGAACTTTCCGACAGTGTAACTATAGTTGCATTGGTCTGTTCTGGTGACACACTCCTTTTGGGTGGGTGTGTCATTTTGTTTGTTTCTGGTGTAGGTGGCATTGGTATTGTGGGTAGTTCGATTTTCATGGTATCCACTGTCGGGATTGGTTGAGGTAGTTCGGACGGAGGGGGGACTGGCAGTATTTCAGGTACAGGGGACGCAAGTTCCACTAGGTTCTCAATTGGTGTCTGCTTCTGCGAAATATATAAAAATTAACGCTTTTAATTCAACCATTACATGACCGGTTGGCGCAGTTGGCTTCGGCGTCGCGGGTCGTGGGTTCGAGTCGCCCGGAACGATTATTTGTATGGCCTACAAATAATCGTTTCGTATCTGGGTGTTTGTGTGTGTGGAATTTATGTGTACAAACGCCCTTGCAACACAGGCCACAAAGCTTATAGTTAGGGCAGCGTTTTTTATAGATAAAAAATAAATAAAAATATTACAGTAATATGTATCGTAATATTTAATGGAATTGAGAATTATAAACGAAATTCGGCCGCTGCAGTTTATTGTCCAGTGATCCACCAACTGCACAGGAGATGTTGCAGTAAATTCAATTGACTCGGATACATTCTCTCTTCTTTTGCTTTGGTACCCCGTAAAGCTTATCTTACGTGACAGATCGGTGAGACTTTATGCAAGATTAGCTTGAAACCTAACATCAAGCACCCAAGGTCAATTGAAAATGAAATTCTAGCCAAAAAATACAAGGGGCCGGCGCAACATGTCCCCCCATTGGCAGTAAGGTAGGTTAAAATTGGCCACTGGCTTTGGCTGGCAGTTGGATTTGGGTAAACAAAAGGGTTCGGTGCAAGTTTCTCAAGTGTATTGGTACCACAAACAAATTGCGAAAATGCGAAGTAGCGTTAAATTCAAATTCAAATATCTTTATTCAATATACAAGTGTTTACACTTGCTTATTGATTGTCAAAAGAAACTACCACCAGTTACGAAAGTAAAGCCATTGACCTGAGAAGAACCGGCGTAAGAAACTCAGAGGGACTAATATATATTTTTTTTTCAATACCATCTCATAAAATTAACATACAATAAATTTCATTTGATAAAGCCTGGAGCGAGCAGTTCATTACCAGGGTGTGCTATCATTTAGAATAATCATCAATGTTATAATAACCTTTAACACACAAACGTTCCTTAACATTTTTTTTTTATCTATTAACTGAATAATTTTGAACGTTTTCTGGGATTTTGTTGTAAAAGTGTATACATTGTCCCATAAAAGATTTACTTATCCTCCTCAGTCTTGTTACATGAGGAATTAATTTTTTTGTTCCTAGTATTTATCTCATGTACATCATTATACTTTAAAAAATCTTTCTTATGTTTATGGACACACATTAGATTTTCAAATATATATTGAGAAGATTTCTTTATGATTCTTTGGGGCCCAGGTTACAGATTGCTCGAATGGCTAGCTCTCTTTTGAAGGAGGAAGATGGTATTTACATCTGCTGCGTTTCCCCAAAGCAGAATGCCAAGACAATATACTGTGGAAATAACTGATATACACTAGACGAGTCGTATCTATATCAGTTGTCTCATTTTTTATAAGACGTAAGCTGCTGCACTGAGTCCACTCGCTAACCTACTCATATGAGGGCCCCATTGCAGTTTTGCATCTATTGTGTTGCCAAGGAATACCTTTAAGTCGACATTTTCTTCTTTAACATTGGGAGTAATGAATCTGACACATTTCTTCTTATTATTATTTAGAAGTAAATTATTAACACTGAACCAATATGCCACTTTTGAGAGAGTATTATTATGTTATGTTACAACAAACAAAATTATTCTTTTAGATCCTTCCATACCACATAAGTAAATTATCTTTCAGTTTAACAGTAATGTGACACTCCTTAAAATGTCAAATGTAATAATTATCTAATATATTGTTTGAACCTGTCAAAGCTACAAAGCTACAGAGGGTTAAGTTTGTGAGGAACTACCACTAGCTTGTGAAAGCAAATTTTATTAAGAAGAGCGGCGAGAAGCTCAATGGTTGCCCCATTAAAATGAGATTGGTTTACAATTTTGCAACACAATAGTTTTGTTTTGTATGTGAGGTGATGATACCTTCCTAGTCGTGTTGGCCGAAGAGTTCAGCTAGAATTATGCTTTTGTGTCTTGTCACATTTAAAAGTCATGAATCCTGTCATTGGTACGACCACGACTCGTGTAAGCTGCTGTGTAGCTAAAGCTGTGAGTCAGTCAAACCAAACTGTACCAGTAGTTCGCAGCGAACTTGGATCTCGCGGTTATTTTTTTTTACATTTATTTCAATATCTCTTAAACTACTGAAGTGATTTCATACCTAAATTACAAATTTCATTTAAATTGGGGCACTGGCTCGAGAGTTATCGCGTTACATATATAGATACATAAAATGCGTTTTCGCCCCGACTGTAATTGCTTAACATCACTCGCTTCACTCGCTCGGTTAAAAATCATGCTCACTGAAATCAGATTTTAAGCAAATCCAAAAAAATCGTGCAGCTACGGAACTCGTTATTTATATAAGAAATATTTACCTTAACATCATACTGCTGTTCACTAGACGTTTCTATTTCCTCCACTGTGTCACCAGAAATCTCTTCGGTCACATCATTCTGTACTTCTTTCTCTATCTGCTTTTCAGGCACCATCTCTTTTTCCACTTCCTCCACTATTTCTTTCTTTATATGAATATTGTTGCCGACAAAGTCGTTCTGCAACTCTTTCACGTTAATAATCTCCCGCGGCTTCTGCTGTCTTCTCGGAGAGAAATCCATCAAGGATTTTGACTTTTCATCATCTGTCAATCGTTCCGTTTTGATGTTGTTCAAAATGTTCACATCGAATAGATCTTCGCTTTGGGCGGATTCTGATGTAGACTTCTTCCTTCTGCGTCTCTTCTCTTTCTTTCTTTTCGCTTGTGTTTTCTTGGATTTCTTAGATCTATCATCGCTCTCATCACTACTACTGCTGTCGCTTGTTGATGACGAACTACTAGACGACTCCTTCTTTTTCCGTTTTAAACTCTTCTTTTTTAATTTCTGTTGCTTCCTCTTTTTATGTTTTCTGCTACTCTTTTTATCTGGTTAGAATAAATGTATGATGTTAAATATACAATACAGAACTAAACCGCATATGATACGATAATTTACGAAAATATTAAGAGTATATAAAAGGTCACAAAATAGGTAATATTTCAAGTAAGGTAATTTTCAATTATTTGTTGAGAGTGTAACACAAATACGTATTGGGATTTGATTTTGTCATAAGTGCTTTACTATCAGGTCGTTTTCATAAATTTTTTGACGTCCATTAATTGTTGTCATATTTAATTGGCATCTCAACCACGAATCTAATAAATTTAAACCTATCAAGCCTCGTGGAGAAATTTATTAAACAAGCCATTTTGATGCAATTACCACTCAGAAATATGTGGACTTGAGTACATTGAGTACATGTTGAATATATTTAATCTACGTAAAATTCACACAGACGGACAATAGTCTATGAAAAATTCGAAAACAATAACACCAACCGCTGTCGTCGTCATCCGAGTCATCAGATCTCTCCGCCTTTGAATGTTTTTTCTTCTTTTTCTCTTTCTCTTTCAATTTTCTTAAGAGCTTCTTCCCGATACGTCGTTTCTTCGCCGACTTGGATTTTGACTTTTTGATAGCCTGAAAAAAATAATATTTTACCAGCACTTGTAAGAATGCTTGTTTAGGTAAGTACTACCGTCTCAGACATAGCCAGTGTAAAATACAGTATGCCTAGCTTTTAAGGTTACAAAATAGCCATTCTTAATATCTCTTTTTAGGGTTCCATACCAAAGGATAAAACGGGATCCTATTACTAAGACTCCGCTGTCTTTCCGCCTGTCACCAGACAGGTGAAATTTTCACAGATGATGCATTTCTGTGTGTATACCGCTATAACGACAAATAGAATGAATATTTAAGGGGGCTCCCATACAACGAACATGTTTTTTTTGCCGTTTTTATAGATAATGGTACGGAACCTTTCGTGCGCGGGTTTGATTCGCATTTAGGCGGTTTTTTTCCACTTCTCTTCCCAATTCCCAAAATACGTATAGTATATATAATACATATACTATCCAAGGTTGTCATTGAACTTGCAAATGTTTGGGTGATGTGAGTCACTTAACATCAGTTGAAACGTCCGTTCGGTTGTCAACCTTCATCAATAAAAGAAACTGCCTCCGTGGCCTAGTAATATAGGCCATTGATTTACAAACCGCAGGTCTTGAGGTCGAATCCCATTGGAAAACTCACTATGAGCTGTTAGATTAGAGACAATACGAACTAATCATCCGATTGCTTGAAAATTAAGTTTGTACGCTTTTGATGTGAAAATGTTCATGTATCTAAATGATGTGTCTTCGCATAAAATTCTTACACGAAAGATAATATTTTATTTAGTTTATATTCTGTATAAGATAAAAAAGAATACGATTTTTTTCTTAACAGATTCTAGTTATGCGGCGACCCGAACCATCTTTTCACTCGAGTCGACTTGAGTACAAGTTAAAATTAACTGAGTCAAAAGTTTAAAATTAGTCAACTGAGCGCATCAAATGAATTCAGTGCACTGAATTGATTCGATAAACATTAGATGAATTAAATAATTTTCTATAGAAACTTAATTAATTGTGAGATTTTTTTTCATTTGATAATTTTATACAAATGAATGACAAATGGTCGTATTTGATTTCATATTTTTCACATGGTTCATATAGGTACCTACATATACATATGACAAACGCTTTAACATGAGTAATCGAAATTCTCGACTCGAGTTATAACTTTCACTGGAGTTGTCGGGAAACTCGAGTACAACTCGAGTGATAAAATCAAATACTCCGAGTGACTCGAGTTATAACTTTCACTCGAGTGACTCGAAAAGTCGAGTACAACTCGAGTGCTCAAAAGGTCGAGTACAACTCAAGTGCTCGAAAAGTTAAACACAACTCGAGTGCTCGAAAACTCGAGTACAACTCGAGTGCTCAAACAGTCGAATGCAACTCGTGTGCTAGAAAAGTCGAGTACAACTCGAGTGATGAATCCAAATACTCAGTGTTTCGAGTGACAAAATCCTGCTCAAGTCGCATCTCCAGCAGATTCCCATTTCAATCCCTAAGACGTATATTCAGTATGGTTACAGAAATAAAATAAAATAATATAATTTAGTGCCAGGCGAACACTTGTCAAGTCAATAATGCATACATTTTTGTGTTACTTCTAGTAATTTATTTAATCTTGAGAGATTTTTATCCTAATTTTTATATCAAGGCTTTTATATCGTTTAAAATCATAAAGGCCGATTAAATTTGCTAATATGAAAAAACTTATAAACATGTAAAGAATTATGCTCTAAAAAGTACATATATCGACTTGTCAAAATTTCGTTCGTTAACACGTTGGACACTATCGATTACCTTTTTCTTCAGGGATTTCTTTTTCCTCTTCGATTCGACTTCACTGTCGGAAAAGGATGAAGTACTGGACGAGGAACGCTTACGCTTGCGGAGTTTCTCTTTGTCAATCTTCATTTTCTTGCTGAAATATGAGTACAGACTTTAAAAATTATTCTGTTTCAAAACCAACATAATAATATTCTAAATAAAATATATATTTTGATAATAAAGTTTGTTAGATAGATAAACAGTTATTGTTGAAAACCAAGGTTCGGACGACTGAGTGTTCTCTTTGCCACTAGAAAGAACTAAAGTACTCGAAATGATGCTCCGCTTCAAAAAAAATTTATTGATAAATGAGTAAATAAGGGAATGCAACAAGCGTTCTTGGCACCATGCCGCGCGGAGTATGTTTATTAAATTTATATATAGTTAGGTTAATTCTCTAGCTTTGTAAATATTTTTTGTTATTTTCAATCGACTTCAAAAAAGGAAGAGGTTCTCAATTCGACTGTATTTTTTATGTTTGTTACTTAAAATACTTTTTACTGGGTGAACAGATTTTTATGATTCTTTTTTTTTACTTGAAAGCTGGAGCTTCTCGCGTGGTACCATTTAAATTTGAATAAGATGTGACAAGTCGTTTTTAGTTTTTGATCAAATAGCTGAAGTTGAAGTTGAAAATACATTACGAAAGACCACTTTTGAGGCGGTTGAAGTCGGTTTTTTTCATTTTTCTGTTAAAATAATACTTGTAAATATACATACCTACTGTGTGTTTGTTATTTATTAATATACCTACACACACTACAAATGAAACCACCAATAGTTACAAATAAGTTTAGCGGATCAATCGCCGTACAAGTTTTTCTTAGGTTATAATAATTGCGACGATACACGCCATACATTAAACTCATTCAAAGTATACTCCGATGGTTTAACCACATCCAAGGGAGAGGAGACGAACACGTCGTAAAAACTGTTCTGAATCTTCCCGGATGCCCAAAAGGGAGAGGGCACCCAAAGGCAACGAGATAATCCAATATCTTTAAGGAACTGGGAACCCTAAACTTAGATATAGAGACAACCCACGACAGAGCGACCTCATGCCGAATAAAAGGAATAAGGAAGAAAGAAGATGAAGATTTAAACGTCATACCGCGCGATCTTATACATCCTAATCACAATATCCTTTTTATAGCATTTTATCCTTAAAAATACAGTAATACAATCTTAAGTAAGAGTTTATCTTAATCTCACCCCAACCCCGTACAATAACAAAGTTTGTTTTTTATAATAATGACAAAATAACATTACATTTTAAAATTCATATTTTTTCGTTTAGTCAGGATTATGGCATGGATCAATTTCATTTCTCTCATCTCAATAGTAACGTATCCACTCCATTCTTTTTTAAATCATCTGAAAGAATCTCGGACGCTTCGCGAGTAATTTCATCAGTGGTTGCTAATAATACTTTGGGTTCTCATGAAGAATCCATTAAAGAGATTTTGTAGACCATAAAAAGTATCAAGCTTTTGAATTATTCAAATGGGCGATTCACCTTCAATAGTATTAATTTATTATTTTCATTAACAATTATTTGTAAACGACTATTTTGACGTAAGCGAATTTATGTCATTATTTTCTGTCACATGCTTTGTCATTGTAAGTCTTAAAATATTTACACAAAATTATTAATTTAATTTTTTTTAATTACAAACTAATTTTTTTTAAATATTCATTCTAAATCTCCGCATTTATTTTTATTTTTAGAGGTGTCGTTAGATTTGTTTTGTCAGCATAGGTGTTCTTAGATAGGAAGTATTTATGACCGAGTAAGGTTTACAATTACAGTTGGAGCGAAAACGCATTTTATGTATGTATGTATGTAACGCGATAACTCTGGAACCAGTACTCCAATTAGAATGAAACTTGAAATATATGTACAAATAGGTAATATTTGTTTAATTTTTAAGTTTGTAAGAGTTATCGCGGAACAAACATACATAAAATGTGTTTTCACTTCTACTGTAATTATAAACCTCACTCGCTTCGCTCGGGCAATAAACCGTCCAGGTCCCTACCAGAAAACTTACACAAAATATCATCAAAATTTGCACCGACGTTGTGAGGGATTCAGTGACACACACGTATAGAATATATACATAGATGGTGAAGTTTTTTTAATCAAAAAAGTTATTGCAACGGCTTCCTTTTGAACCTGCGAATAGTTTCTTTCAAAGATAAGAAGCGTGAACCATAAGGGACAAAGTGCTCAGAGCTATCGCGCCGTCACTGACACACCATGACAGGATACAAAATATAACAACTGTCAAAAACTAGTTAATTTACTCGAAAGCAAAATTTCATCTTCACCCCAAGACCGCGCCTATCCGTTTTAAGAGTTTCGTACCCAAACACGGCCAACGTGAACCTTACTAAGGGCGGTCGCTCGCGGTAACTTTTTGCAGCGATGCAAACGCGATACAGTCGCTAAAGGAACGCGATACATTCGCAGGCCATAAACCGCCCACATAATTACGATTCTGCTAGCACCATAAGAGCCCTTCTAGCTCAGTGTCCGGGCGCTCGCTTTCAATTCTGTATACTCGAAGCGAACCAGTGTTCAAACTCCGGTGCCTGGACCAATAAAATTGTCAATTTCTTAATTGCAATTTTTAGTGCTGACTTGCAACGTGCTCAGCGGTGAAGAAAAACATCAACTAAAATGTGAAGTTCGCCAATCCGCACTGGGGCCGCGTGATGAACTTTGCCCTATACCGTCTGCCTAGAGGAGGCCTTTGCCCAGCAGTAAGACTATTTCAAAATAGGCTGTTACTTTTATAAACGCGATGCAGTATCCCTCCAATCGCGATGCCTATGTCACGACTATGGTGGCCAACCGTCGCGCACTCTCCGGGACCGTCCCGTAATGATAGTTGTAATCCCGTCTGGAAATATTTAATAAAATAGTCCGGCAAATAGTCTAATGGGAACCGGAACCAGATGTACAAAAAACATCACAGTCGCTACAAAAAGTCGTGGGCGATCTTCTCAAGCCTCCGCAGGCCGTTTATCCGTTTGTCAAAGGGCCGTTTTTTTTGAACCGTAATAGGTAGAGACTTGAAATTTTCACTGAATGTGCATTTTTATAGTAATTTTATAATACTACGTAACCAACGATTTTTATTTGCAGTAATTTATAATCGATAGAGGACCATGGTCACTAGTATAAATGAAAAGCGAAATTTTGCAGAAAAGTGTTTTCGAGGAAAAAATAAATAAATTTATAAATTCGCACTGTAGGGATCGACCATATTGGCACTGATTGTGCGTCAGAGGTAAGTGATGAGTGCTGCCAACATGGCGAAATGAAATTTAAGCATAATGTATGACAGACAATTCTCTTAACAACAAAATATTTTTAAGTGTGCCCCGCCAGAAGATTCTATTATATTTTGCCGCTATTATAACAAATAAAAATTAAATTAAATTGAAAATAAATTGAAAGGAGCCCAAACATTTTTGGTGATACATTTTAAATTATAAAAGGTTGGCAAAGCAAATAAGCCAATAACATATCACCACAATTTTTGCGGATAGTAAACAACAATACATATGTGCGTGCGTGCGTGCGTGTGTCTATTTATATATAACCCGGTTAAAATGTATTAAATGTATTAAATGCTTTATATACATTTATCTATATCAATTATTTAGGTTTATATTTGTATTTTTATGCACCTACCTGAGTTTTCTCTGTACCACCCTAAGGTTGATTGGTAAAAAATGCCATGACATTAAGTCCATCTTTGTACAAAATAGTTGTGCATAAAGCTTAAAATAAACACCAGGTGAACCGTCTGCTCGTTCGATAACCTTTCTCCAAATAAAAAGCACGCGTGAACTAATTATACTTGACGTCAATTGTCCCGTTTGCTACTACTAAATAGAATGAAACAAAACACTGGTGATAATGCTTTACTTAAATTTCCGTCAACCTACTGCCTACAACGAAATCTTACAACTACCCGATTTTAAGGTGGTAGAGCATAACATCTTTTATACAGCTTTCTCTGCACTTCTACGGCCGTGCTCGCCGGGGGAGGTACCACCACCATTGACAGAGCCAGCATAAAATAAAATATGCATGGCTCTTAGGGTTGCCGGATGGCCATTCCTA
>DWHK01002351.1:0-10042 GCA_018247855.1 Graphium androcles
TTGGGGCGAAAACGCATTTTATGTATGTATGTACGTATGTAACGCGATAACTCTCGAACCAGTGCACAGTTTCAAATGGAACTTAGAATATATGTAGGTAATATTAGTACAAATTTTAAGATCGTTGGGGATTAAAATCGGCTTAGTAGTTTTAGAGGTATCGAAATAAACGGGAAAAAAAATCGCGAGGTTTAAGTTCGCGACGAAGTACTAGTATCAGTACTTACTGACTCACTTCTTCAACTTCACTACTTAGACTGACTCACTTCTTCAACTTCACTACTTAGACAGACTCACTTCTTTACCTTCACTACTTAGTGAAGTTGAAGAGGTGAGTGTTGTTAATAATTACATAAAAATATTATTTACATTGTATTATTTACCGTCTTACCAGGAACTTGCGGCATATGAGGTAGGCATACGTAAGCTAATATCCTTAACCAAAACAAAGACTATCAGCTTGTGAGGTATTGGCAATAATAAAAGAAGAAAACAGAACGTAAGACGTACCAATAGAATGATATGCTAATAGTAAAATCAAATAATGACATTAATATATAACATAAAACAAGCCAGTAAGATCGATTGCAATCAGTATACATCAACGTCGTAATTCAGCGCAATATGGACCAAAATTAAACGTCCAAATATGCAAAAATGGATTAATTCAATCAAGCAGAACTTGAACAAATTTAATTAAGCTCATGCTCGCGTTCATAAACATTAACGAAAGAATGCTCTCAGAGCATGTAATGTTTATATTGTATGACCACTCTAAAATCTTCACTTTATTTGAAATAATTGACACTCTATTTGTTTTTTTTTCTATTTTTTCACTTTATTTGAAACAGTTTACAATTACAGTTAAAGCGAAAACGCATTTTATATATGTATATAACGCGATAACTCTTGAACCTGTGCTCCAATTTCAATGAAATATGGAATATATATATAGACAATATTAGTAAAGTTTTTAAGGTCGTTGGACAGGACATCAAAATCGGTTTAGTAGTTTAAGAGATATTGAAATAAATGTAAAACAAAATAACCGCGAGGTCTAAGTTGTGTATTTGTATGTTGTGGATAGACTAAATAATGTTGTTCAATAAATGTTCGGTCTCATTATAGTATAGAATTTACTTACTGCCTATACACTTGCGTGCAATGAAATCGACCTTCCTTAAGATTTTAATTTTGTATTAATTTTACATAAATCATATTTTTTAATGTGAAGAAAGGTAAATTATGATTAGTTTTAACATACTTAACACTTGAGTAAAAGCGATTTTCCAAATTCCAGCCTTACATTCACGTATTCATGTGATTACAAAACCAAACTGATTTGGTTCTGGGACCGGTTTGGTTTGCCATTAAGTTAATTAAATTTGTTTTTGACGTGAAACGTCTTGCAGTTCGGTATAGGGGGTAACATTCTAAGACCACATGTAACAAAAACACGTCACCTCAGCGAAGGCAGTAGCTCTATAACTGTGTCATGCACGATTTATTTATATATCGTTGAGTAGAGCAAAATAGCCATTATTCAGATTCTTTTAGCTCAAGCCGCTAGACGGCACTAGTTCTATGTAATATACTGCGTTGTTTACGCTAATGATTAGCGCTTTAAATTATTTAAATTGCTTAATAATCGTTAGGACGTATGCAGATTTACACGAAAATGGTGTCGTGGGATAGGATTCGTGACCCTTTAAATACACCTAATACAATATGACTAGTAAAAAGTGCCTATCAATAGCTATATTAGATATAACTTCAATGTCATAGATAATTCGAGAATACTTTGGTTACGGCGCTATTTAAACGGTACGCTATAAAACTATATAAAACGTGCATCAGAAGAAGTAAAAAGTATCTAAAAAGAAAAGTAAGAAGGTCGAAAAACCCTGACCATGACCAGCCACATCGACGACGTTCCCAAAGACGACGAGAGCTCGCCCGATAGTCCACAGCCGTTCGTTATAACCGCTGCAACAAGCCCGTTATCACGGCCCTGACTTAAACCAGGCGAGATGTATGTGGCCTCAATGGAGGTTGATAACATCTCCAGCGATTTATATCCACTGTTGACATCCTGGGTAGTCATGAATGCTTGAATGCCTTACCCCAACCCCATTACCGCGTAATTTAGATGTGCTCCACAATATTCTAGGCAACGGGAGTTGACTACAATTTAGTAATGGGTTTATGAACATTGAGTTCGGCCACATGTGTAACGTACGCAATTTATTCGCAATTTATTTATTAGTGGTTCACGAAGGATTTAAATGTCAACGAACCGGTCGCACGCCTCATTATCTGAATGTTACCTAGATGTTAAAGACGGATAGATGTTTTACATTCAACCCGTAAAATGGCCGTAAACCGCGACAGATACCCACTGGATTTCTTGTCATTATTACGTGTTTAAATCATTAAATCAACCAACACTCCAACTTTCCGCCTGTAACAATCTGCAAAACATCTATTTTCTTTTCTCAATTTTTGGTCCACGTTTCTACAGCGTATAGAAATATTGGAAAATGGTCTTACGTTACCGGTCTTAGTGGCTTTAGTGATATTACGATTTCTCCATATTTTCTTCAGCTTTACCATAGTTCTTTTGATTGCCATACGTTTAACTTCATCTAAACAACCTCCACCATTCGATATCACGACTCCAAGGTAACTATATCAATTAAATACGTTGTAATTTGCTACCTGAGTCCCTTCGGGCAAATTATTGTCAACGCGATCTACGCGATTTTCCGAAACATTACATACCTGTAAGAAAATTACTAAGACACAAAAAGCTGCCTGGGAATGTCCTACATGCCTTAGTAAGAAACCAAAATGGAGTGACAATACCAATAATAGAGTGAAACAGCCTTACTCAGTACTATCCAATGTGGGGCAGGCTGGAAGGTACTGAGTAACTGGCAAATCACCGCATAAGCTAGCTATATAATGGTTCGTTGCGCGCAACAAACAGAGGTGAAACAAGTGAAAATGAAAATAATACCTATCAGAGACAAAGTTAGAAAAGAAATTAGTAGTTTTCAAAGAAAATAATTAAAGATTTTAAAAAATATATGAATGAGTTTAGAGAGACAACAAATCTTAGACAAACTACAGAAAGATATAGATATTCTGAAAAATATTATCTATGCATAGCCAGTGCGAAGACTATACTATCTTTGCTAGAGAACATTTATCACCTAAGTATAAAAATACTTACATGTAGCATCCATTATAAAAGCTAGAGCACTTAATTATAAGTATGTTTCGATCCAAAACGACAACATATTTATAAAAAAAATCGAATACATCAAGATATGCATATAATCATTTTCAGCAAAGAGAAGTTAGAAGGGTTAAAAGATTAAATTAAAATCATTTAATATTGCATGTTATGTTTAAATTAAAAATAGTTTTAATAGTTCCCAATAATATGGCTACTATAGATATAGATTTATTATCGAAATGTAAGAGGGACAAAATCTCATGATTTTTACTGTAATATGTCGCGTAATAATTATAGCTTAAAAATACTTGTTGAAACTTGGGCAAACTCAAGTATTTTTTGTAGTGAATTCTTTGATGATAAGTATGTCGTATACCGTAGAGACAGGGAAATACTAAACCTAAAAACCTAAAAAAATCACCGGTTGCGTACCACCACACAAATGGCGCTTTAACTTCTAAACTCGCAAACTTATCTGAGCTGTTATAGTTTTCCTACAAAGCTAATGACATGGGCTACCATCATGATTTTTTTCAAATGTTTCGAGCCTGCCGTTTAGCGTTTATTTTAACACTTTGTCAACGTAGTAAATACTCATATCCATGCAAATTTTCATCTTTCTAGCACTAATCGTTTGGAAGGTAAGCCGAGGACGGACGGATGGACGTGACGAAACTATAAGGGTTCAGAGACGTGAAATACGGAACCCTAAAAACGTGGTGGTGGAGTTTTGATGTATAGTGATTTCTCGATTATTTACCTCCAAAATAATGCTGCGGATAACGAATGATGAGGATTTGTGGGGTTTAGTTAAAATAAATAAAAAACCATAATTAGCAATTTGCTCTGTGTATATCATCCTTTTCCTCATCGAGTGAATCGAACTGGTTTAGATAGTTTTATTAACAAATGTATTCTTTACGATAATTGTTAACATTCCATGTGTATTTTAGGAGACTTCAACTTGGGCTGTTTAGATTGGAACTCATACAAAATTAGTTAGTTAGAATTAGTTAAATTAATTACAAAAAAATCAAATATCTTATAAATTACTCACTCAAAGATGTATATACAAGCTATACAGATTATGTCAAAAGAACTGAACATAATATAAAAATTAATCCCAAATACTTTTGGTCATTCGCTAAATATAAACGCGAAAAATCTAGTTGACGGCCTAGTTAAGTAACAGATGGGGATATTACAGAGTGAAATGGCCTTGATGTTTCCAATCTATTCGGTAAATATTAATCCTTCATATAACAGAATCATCCAATCAGAAGTACCTCAACTTAAAATCTAAAACCACAAAAAAACATTATAATGACTTATATCGTCGCTGAGTCTCGAGCGAAATTATATAGCTTAAAGTTGACCTCTTTAAATATTAATAAAGGTGCTGGACCACATGGAATCCCACCGGCTTTCATCACACGTTGCGCCTCTAATCTTCTTACCCCATTACATATAATATTTGACAAATCTCTGCAAACTGGGAATTTACCACAAGAGTGAAAAATATCAAAAGTAATAACAGTCCATAAACAGTTGACGATAGCTCGGTTTCGACTATAAGCTAATATCAATTTTATCAGCTTTTGCTAAAAATTTTGAATCACTCGTGTGTTCATCATTCAGACGTATTTCTAGAAATTTAATTCACCGAATCAATATGATTTTACGGCATCAAGATTAACTACTACTATTGTTAACTTGGCATGTTATGTCGAATCATTAATAAAGTCTATAGATAAAACGTAAGCGGGCTGATGACTTCTTGTCTTATAATATAATGATAGGTAAGATTTCCAAATACGGCCTCTCGGGGAGTATGTTGCATTGACTATCGTCTTATTAAAATTCGATTCGATTCTTTTCTGTTGCAGTCAAGGTATATTGTTATGGGTTTTATACTATTGCATCGAGTACGTTGATATTTTTAATCCGTAAAATACTTATATTTAAGAACTATTTTATTTCAAGGAAGATATAAAAGTGAAAAGTAAAATAGTTAGTTTCATTCTAAATATTAATTTATTAAGATAAATATTTACAATAACTGAACTTCGAAGAACTCGCTATACAATGTGAATAATATCTTAGGGTACTACGCGGACACCCTGTCAGTGGCGGAAGAAATACGCGGCAACGCCACCGTGTCTGTGAAGGACGAAGCTCGCGGGTTTCACCTCAACAACTTGTCGTATGCCGGACCTATTGTCATGGGATTTGGAGGTACTTTCGTGACTTATTCAGACAATTCTTCCTTCATTTACTTAAATTAATACAGTTTGCGTGCTTCTAAGCACAAGGTGACTTCTTTTGAAAGATATTTAAAAGAAGTAGAGGTAATAAAATATAACAAGTCTATTCAAATATTCAAAATGACCCAACTTGGAAAAGAAATAATATGCAACCATCGTCAGTGTTTAAAATAAGGTTGTGATAAAGTTCTTATAGTTTTTTAGCATATTGCATTTTTATTACTGGCAGGTTTACTGTGTTTAGTAACATAATAAGGTTCAGACAAATCGATTTACGTAACAGTCATCATAAAAATTGACCTTCGGGTTAGAACGCAAAAAAAATAAATTTTATATAAGTCATAGCCTAATAAATACGTTACTCTCCTTTGATTAGTGCTATTGGGTAATAAAAACTTTTAAAGACACTTCAAAAGAAATGGAAAAGAAATGTAAATTTAAAATTTCACCTAGATCCGAGACATAATATTGTCGAAGTTATACATATTGAGAAATGGTAATGGACAGGTTTCATAGTGGTCGCAGCATGTGTGATGACATTTGAAGCACGGGACAGTGCTGCAAAGGTCACACCAGCGAGGCCCCAGGCTTTGCCAAGACCTTTACCTCGACGAGGGCCTCCCTGTGCCCCAGCACGTCTCGACCAACTAGGAGTCTACCGTTTGCCACACGCAATACCACTACCGCTACCCAACGCCCTAGCTCTACCACCAGCACATAGAACCAGGCCCACACATCTATACCCAAGGTAAATACAATTTTTTTATTGCCAACTTGCTTTAACACGCTTCTGTTGATGCAGCGCAGCACAACATAAAATTATTTTACAGGAAGAGGTCGTTACTGGCTCTTGTTAGGTAGCCGCTTATATTAAAATACACGATCATTGCTTAGAAGTTATTGTTGGCAAACGATTATGCATAGTAACGTGGGATCGATGTCTTTCATATACCATATCATATACCCATTACGTATCAAATAACAATAGTTATATGTGTGATTCCTGAAAAAGATAGGGCAGTTAATATATGTAAAACAGAACAAGTGAAAAAGCGAAGGAGCGGGCGCGTTTTGGTTCGGCGCCGGATCTACGGAGTGGTAGCGCGCGACCGCCCCTACCGGTGAGTGCGCTACGGCGTCCGCTACGACGCTACGCGCTTTCTGTAGACGAGCCGCCGCAATCCGTAGTCAGGTAATGGCTTTCATTAAACACACATAAATTCGATCAGTTTTACACAGCTATTGCTCCTCATATTTAATACGTCAGTATGCTACACAGCTTTTTTACATTTGGCTATTCTAAACAGGCTCTGCATTAATTTGCTGTTTTATTTCAATTTATTTTTTATACAGGACGATCATCTTTGTCGCAAACTTAATAAAAGATACACCTTAACACATAGTAAAATACCGTTTATATATGGTTATTGTTAATAAGAATTTATGGTAAAAAATGATTTTTTTTTCTATACAACTGCCAGCTGACTTGAAGCTCATGCATTAAATATTCATTGAGGAGAAATGGAAACGGTCGCGATGCAGCGCGTTTAAAATCGGTTCACGGTTTTATTTAAATGATACTTTTTATCTTAGCTTTTCCGTTTTGTTTACAATTTCACAAGCATAATCTACTAACAACAGAATGGAACGGAAATAAACACAATGTAGTCCAGTCATTTGGTTCGAAAAAATGAGGTTACCTGGAAAGTTTTTTGGTAGTTTTAAGAATGGATAGTTTTGTAGATTTCTATCTGCTCTTTCCGAATTTCAAAAGTTTGCTGTTGACGTCCTTTCTTTTAATACTGAACTTACGAAAATACTCCATTCCTATTTCTGTCACTTCAGTTACCTAAATTTTTTGTAATGAATTCTCATAAATAAAACAATTTACTTATGTTATGTTTCTATTTTTATGTTTCTATTTTTCGTACGTAAAATGTTAAAGACATAAATTCTTCCACACATATTGTGTGGCTTTATATTTCCTTATTACGTTAGTTAGTTATGCCTCCGCACATGTAGGCCTAATTAACGGTCGTATGATAGTTGTACGAAGAAGGGCAGTTGTTGATGTGCGTTTCATTACGTATTAAAAAAATAAATAAAAGCACCCTAACATACATGTGTTATCCGACAAAACACATATAGAAAACCACAGGATTCTTAGAAAATTCACTCTCTAACCAAAGAAATAAAAACTAACTAACTAAATTTCTTCGGTTATTAAGTTTATAAAAGAATTGATTAAGATGAATTTAATTGAAAATAGCCATGAACACATTTCGAATGGGTTATGAGATGGGTGAAAATCGACCATCCACCGTCTCTTAGACATTACAATGCTAGGAAGGTGACAGTTTCCTTTACTTTAATCCGTTTTAAACAATTTTTTAAAACCATTAAACGACTGGTAACTAATAGATAAGTACTTTGTCAAACTCTACGCTTTATTTTTTAATAATTTTACCGATTTATTCAGTGTACCCATTAGAAATTACTTAATCGCCGTATACTATCATAACCTAAACTTATTTGCATATAAGGAATAACTTTAAGGTACGGTTCTTCATAATATAAACAAAGTCGCAAAAATCGCACTCTCCCTATAGGGAATTGGTAAACATTCAATGTTTACATTTTGGATAATACGTCACAACGTAAATTTTTTTCTCAATACTTGTTTAGGATCCCATTCCTTGCAATCCATCAAACTGCCACAACGGTTAATGGACATCGTATGTTCTGGTAAATCTCCGACTCTGCCAATGATCAGATCAAACATCAGCAATTTATATTGTGTTCAAACTAACCTTTGTTTTTATTGACACGCGTTTCACTTTTTTCATGTTATAGTGAAGTACATTGCAAGTAAATAAAAACTAGGTCACTTGTTTGGTCCCAAGTTGTTGTTCAATTTTCGAGTGAAGTTTCTTAATAATATATTTGGTATTAATTAACGTTGCTTTTCAAAAAGTCTTATTAGCATCTTTCGTCAGGATACCCACTTACTTTGGCATGCAGAGAGAGCGTTCCATGCTTAGCAACCACTCGACAGCGTAATTGAGCGAACAGCTTAGTTTGCTTTTAATATTTTTGTTATAAAATTTCACATTTGTACAAAAATATATCAGAGCGTTATTAAAGTTCTCTAGCGGAGTTTTAAATTTATTCGCCTTCTCCCCAAGAGGAACACATAAATACGGAAACATAACCTTTCTGTAGATGTATTAAGAAATATGCCAAGTGTGACTAAAAATGAGATAAACTGGGAAGGTTGCATAATATTGCTTAAGAAACGATTTGATGACACTAAAAGAATGACGATTCACGTGAGGCATTCACCAAGCTGTTGACTCAAAACAACATGTTGGGTCGTTTGGCACCCGAGGAAACAAGTTTACTTATACTTGTCTTTATTAGATGCTTCCTTAAAAAATGTAACGATTACCTATATAATATCTATGAATGCATTGTAAAAAAATATG
Organism: Graphium androcles; assembly: GCA_018247855.1. Classification (NCBI taxonomy): domain Eukaryota; kingdom Metazoa; phylum Arthropoda; class Insecta; order Lepidoptera; family Papilionidae; genus Graphium; species Graphium androcles. Next base: position 8,991 of record DWHK01002351.1, read on the forward strand.
ACCTTATCTTGCAATACGAATAACGGATATTTTAGAATAAAATAAAATGGAAAAACCTATAAATGACGTTATTGAAGAGCTTTTATTGACTATCCTATATCCACCACAATTTACGTAAGAACAATGGAATAAAAATTTTAATAATGTTCTTTAAACATAGTAATCTCATCGCACTAAAACAAATAGGGAATTAAAATAGTTCACAAACAATTACCATCCATATATGGTAATATATTAGTAAAAATTTTATCGTTTTTAGGCAATAAATATACCTGTTTTATAATAAATATACAATGCATTTAGCACAATTTAGCAATAAATATACATGTGATAATACTAATGTATAGCCTATAGGGTATGTCACTCAATGACCTATCCTAATCTATATACAATAACTTTCCATTTTGCATTCCTTACAATACTCCTATGTTGCTAATATAATATTAGGATCATAAAAGGACCTAAATTATAATTATCACGCACTCTTTAAGCCATGAAAAAGTCGGCATCCGGAAAGTTTATGTCTAGTCCATGATGAAAACAGTGCTTTGATGCTATCCTAGAAACTCGCGAGAATGAAGCCCAAACATTCTGAATGTTTGCCTTTGTAACGCATGTCAGTTGAAAGTCGGAAAAGCAATCGGGTAATGTGAAATGACACTTTTCTGCACTTTAGTAGGTTTTACTTCACTTAGGATGCACAGGTGAAGCTAATGTGTGAATAGATATAATACATCCAATAATACGAACTTTATTTTTCCACATTTGTAACAATGAAATAAAATTGCTACAAAATTATTACTTCGCAATTTCTTCTGAATATTCCTATTTATAAATACGCTTGATACAATTTTCCGTTCCTTTTTTAAGACACACGGAAAATGTGAGAGAGAGTTGGTGCTGAATATTTTTTACATGGGCAATTAAAATATAACGATCAAATAAGAATTAAAAGAGGTAACATGATAGAATTTCTAACAAACTTCATTTCGCAAAGCGTACTCGATGTTTATACGCAAGTATTTTTTTCGTTTATGAACCTATTTACATGC
>DWHK01002352.1:0-10042 GCA_018247855.1 Graphium androcles
TAGGTAATATTAGTACAATTTTTAAGTTCGTTGCGCATCAAAATCGGTTCAGTAGTTTAAGAGATATTGAAATAAATGTAAAATAAAAAAAAATACTAGTATAATATAAATATAAGTATCCGTTAAGTGACTCTTTTTTATAATACAGTATTTAGAGAGAAATGAGACCTATATTTAAACTGAAAAAATGCGACATATTCACTGACTAACCGCGCTACCAACGGCAGATTACTTGATCTTGGAATTGGCTGATTAGGTCCAAAACCTCTGTAGCTTTTTCCGTTTTGTTGCATAAACCATGTTGCACGAACAGCAATTGACTTTTTATGTCGATTTAACTAGGGCAAATATTTTCAATTATGAATCTACAAACGCATTGAAAAGTTCAAAATTTTGCTATAGCTAATGTATAGTCTAGAGCGGAATGACGACCACGGACGATAGCTGCCGGTGACACAAATGCGAGGCGCTGCGGTGCGACGATTCCGGGCGCACAACGCGAGTGCGGCGCTCTATTGTTTTGCACGCTTTCGCGATGTCGTAATCGGTGGGGCGTTGAACCGATGATGCGAGGGCCCACCAGCTCCGCCCAGGCACCGCTGCCCGATTGGGACCCGCGCTTCCACACCACCCACCCAGGCCGGCTTTATTAGCGTGGCATTCAGCCCTTGGAGACTTACGACTATGGTTGGGGTCAAATCTTTATGATGAAGCTCTACACAGAACTGAAAATACTTAGAGCGCAAAGGTAATAAAAAAAAACATTAACATAACACAGACGTGTCAATTTTATATATTTTTTTTACTAGAATGAACCGACTTCAAAACAAAACAGTATCCGAACTAAAAAGAAAAAATGTATCGATGAGACAAGTATTGGTTACTCGGATCCCATCAGCAACATGGAAAGAGATGATGATCTTTAAACCACTAAGTAGATTTTCGTAATATATAACTAAGAACCTTCCTAGAAAAATATGCAATCGAATAACAAAAACCGCAGCCTAATCGCATCAGTAGATCTTGAGAAAATCGCGTACATACATACTTACATTCATACAAACATCGACCCGTATGTATAGAAAACCTTCCTTTTTTTAAGTCGGTTAAAAACACAAAAACTGCACTAAAATAAATATTTACCTTATATAGCAGCAAACTTACTATACAATAGTTAGAAAAAAGTTTATATAGTCCATAAACCTTTTTCGTTACAGTTCGCTTTTCAATTATGATTCCTTTTATTTATTTATTTATTTATTTCGCACACTGTGGTAGCATTAGGTCTTACAATTTAATTCTTAACTAGTGTACTATACACTATGCAAAATATATAATTGCCGTACATTTCACGTCAAAATAAAGCTTGGAGCAGACCAAGTCGCCGCGGCCCTAATTGGTCAGCGAAGGGCGACGCGCCGCGACCACTCGCAATTCGCTAACGAGAGCAAAGACGTCTGGCCTAATGTTTATCGCCGCTGAGGTATGCTTTAATCAAGGTTTGTCTGCGACGCGTAATTGTTGCAGTAGTTGTTATTAGCAAAAAGGATGTTTGTGTATTTGTACTAATATTATAAAGCTAAGACTTTGTCTGTTTGGTCGAACGCGCTAATGTTGGAGACTACTGGTTGGAATTGGAAAGCCCATTCACCGAGGAAGGCTCTAGACTATATAACATCACGCTGCAACCAATAGGAGCGGAGTATCAATGAAAAATATCGCAAAAGCTCTCTTACGTGACGCAGACGAAGTTGCGCGGGTCAGCTAGTCCTTAATATTAAGGATACATTTATTCTTTTTGCTGCAATAATTATAATAGACACTAAATACGCCAAACTCGACCACATATTATAGATTTAGGAGAGAAAAGGAATCTATGTATCATTGCAATTTCTATTAAACCAAATCTATACATAAAACAGAATTGTAACTAGCTGATGTAGTGCCATAGAAGCCAAAATATTTTTTTAGAATGTTTATTTGATGTTTGTGTGTTTGTTCATGTATCACACAAAAACTTCTGCATGAAATTGGATCGGGTTTTCAGAGTTGTACTGGTGCAAGTCTACCTTAAAATCTGGTATATGGTTCATATTAATACGCCTCTTAGAAGCCAAGAAAAATTAAGAAAATACTGGTTGTAGGTACAGGTATCGAACGGAACTTATGTTACCGTTTAAAAATAAAATCTCTTAAAACTGCGAGTAAAACCGCAGGCAACAGCCGGTGGATATATAAATGTGTCGACATATAGGTGTATAGGCCATGGGCGCTATAGTTGCGTACCCGGCGTCGTATAGGGCTGCAGGTAGGCCGTGCGCTACCCGGGCTAACGGGTCGGTACGCGCCACCGGCGGTCAACGAACCTGCGCCGCGTGTGCATCTACGATTTTCGACGATATGCCCCAGTTTTTCACCACATCTCCTCCGTGATATTACATAATAATTGCTCTCGTAACGCCGCGCTAAAATGTAAATTCTTTCAACGCTGCACACCCCTCCAATGACGGAGGCTTACATAATTCTTAGTCTACAAAATTGTACGCTAATCAAAACCGAACGTAACTGTACTGTAAAGTATAAAAATTGCAATACCTAATTATTTAGAAATAAATTGTTTAATAATATTTAAATGTTACTAAATTGATACGCCTTATGTCCGAGCAAATTTGTCACTTGTGTACGAAAATAGACTTGACTCTCTCGAAAATGCAACAAGTTACTCTTTAATAAACCAACGTATGCATGCTATATGAATGCCATAAGCGTTATAATAACACAAAGACGTACGAAAGTGAACGTCAACGACCCGCTGATAATCAGTCGCAGTCTGCGATAGCTCGACCACCGTCCTCACTCAATGATGATGATATGATATGACTATGATCATAGCAATGTCCTTTGACAGATATCACCCTAAATCTAACTGAAAGTTCGACTAACTCTAACTTTATATTCGGAGTTACTGATACTGTTGTTGACATCAGCTTTAAATAAAAAGTGATATGATCAAAATTTAAACACGCTGTAGGTGTTTACTTTTATAGAACATTCGCTGTCGGCCTACACACAGTCGCTTCTTTCTTAATTCGATACAACGCCAAGTGAAAGGTTTGTGCAAATGCGCGTACACAAACAATTGCGCAAACAGAGTGCGATATTGGCCTTTATTGAAAACACAACAGGAAGTGACATGGTAGTTCTCATTGTACGCTACTTATGGAACGATTTTATCTTAAGACGACTTTATTGGAGGTTAAGAGCCAGGAACGCGGTTAAAGAACTCTATCGGGTTGAATATCGTGCGCGTGTGATGTTCGAAATCACACAAAGAATGTAGTGTAGACAAGTTTGCGACGCAATGCAGATTCCGAGTCGCGCATGCAAAGCGTTTATGAATACAAAGCGATGCAGGGCCGCGTACTATACGGGACGCGGTTCGCGGCGAGCCGCCCGACCTTAAGATTGTTTCTACTTCTAAGCATAATCCAAGCTAAGCAAATCCAACATGTGACAATGTGATAATTTCACGTTGAATTACACAACTCTCTTCGATATTTATTCAGGCTTTAATAAATAAATAAAAAATATTGAAATTGCGAACGACTGAGTTTTAAATGTAGAATATAATTTAATAGGCAATGGAATGCACAATACAATGCGTTGCAGATACCGGCTTTTTAAAAATTGATGACAGCTCGCGCTATTGTATTCAAAACAGAAAAATAGAGAAATATTTCGTTACAGAAAATTAACATCAAACAGATAGCTGTCGAACTGTCGATGTAACTTTGTCTCGAAAAAAATATTGGGCATGATTTTTTCGGCAATTTACAATGCCGCGTTCAAAAAGATTAATGTTCAATTAAAGCAATAACGAATAAACGATGTGGCCAGTATATAGTGTCTATTTATCTCGAAGCACTAACAACTCTATTCTCATTAGAATAATATTTAAGAAGACAGAATATTTAAGGCTGTTTACTAGGTCTATTACGCTGCGACACTTGGGACCCAAGCTGGAAGAATATTGGGGGAGTAAAACGGGATAGCGTGATATATAACAATAACACAATCTCATGAAACACAAACTATATGCTTAAGATTTATTCATGCTCATTTTCGTGGATTTTTTTTTAATAGAGAAAGGTTGGCAAGGTTGCAGACGGTTCACCTGATGTTACACACACAAAATCCGAATATTTGCGTGTGCGTTGCTTGCCTTGGAAATTTTATAAAACAGGGTAAGGGATGCGACAGGATTATATTAAGGATTTGGTGGGGAAAAAAGAGGGTTGGGAGTGGCTATCCGGCTACCCTAAGAGCCATGCATACTTTATTTTATGCTGGCTCTGTGAAGGGCGGTAATACCTCCCCGGGCGAACGCGGTCGTAGAAGTGCAGCAATAGCTGTATAAAATGTTGCGGTTGCATATCGCAAGGCAGGCATATGCATGTATATATATCTCGCAATCCGCCCAAGAACTCTCACGGCTCCAGTGGCCAGCCTCCGCGACACACAAATAAAATTGCACGCACCAATAGCCAAGTATGCCGGCGCAAGATACCATTCCACGAGACCACTCCCCATTCAAAGTGCACCGTATAGCGTAGTCAGTTGGTGTGTTGTTAATTTTAATATATTAATTAGTCAGAAATAAAATATTGAAAAGAAAATATATCAAGCTATATATCTCATTTTTAGTGAAATGCTCCATTGATTTGTAGCAAAAAATTGCCAACAAATGATAATTTCTCGATACACACCATTACATAACGACAGTCAGCCACGCAGCTCTGCTCATTGTCGAATTTAAAAGTATTTTTATTAGAAAGCAACCAGATATTTATGATCAAGAAAATAAGACCTTGTCCGCAGCTTTGCTTGCAATTATTTAGATTTACCTGAATGTACGCTTTACCGCAATGTAACACTGGATCAGTTAAACGACTTTCAATCACTGTCTAAGATAACTTGAGGACAGTTTTCATATGACTTTGATATTTATGGCTAAGATTTTCAAAAAAATCCCTATTTTTTTTGCATTACACACATCGTGTAGTAATGTATTTATGTAGGCTAAGTTAAGTTATGTAAATCTCCGACTTTTAAATAGTTAACACGTGAAAGTGCCGCAAACAAACAACACCATAACAGATTAAATCAGGTATTACCCTCTAAGAACAAGTTATACTGACCCATTGTATATAAGGAATCTGCAATCGCAATCATTGAATCAAATACACCGTACACAAGTAGCGGGCTATTTCATTCAAGCGTTTCTCGCAACCAACAAAACTTTCTCGCTCGGTAATCCAATCTTTGTTACGCCCTAGTTACCGAGTCGCTCTACTTAGAATAAGGCCTCGGCAGCCTTAGTCCCTAAGGCAACGCGGAAAACGTGCTTCCGACATGGCTGCCGCCGGGAAAAGTGCAACTGCGAGAATACATCCCATACAGCGCAAGTGACAAACAGCGCTTTACTTTGTCGCTAAAGTGTTATATCGTCTTATATAGGCTATGTAATGATAAGTTCGAAAAATGTTGACTTTCTTGACTTTTGTGAGAGTGGGAGGCGTATGAAAGAGGGGGATCAGAGATTCAAGTCTTCGGGTGAAAGCGTCTCAAATTTAATCGCACGCACTCCGTCGACCGGTGTGCTCGGCCCAGTTTCCCCAGAAGCCGCATCGGCACTGTTTTGCATTCAATGTTGCGCAACCGCCTGCGCTGACGGGTTTAGTTTTACTTTATAAAGATGGCGACGGAAACGGAGCAGAGGGCGCCTCTATCGTCAGTCGCATTGTCACCTGAAATCGAAACGTTCGCCAATTGCCTCATTGAGGGCGAACGTGTAAATTGATATGATGCCGTGACGTAAGCGCATACCGTTCTATAGGCCTGAGCGTTTTGTATAACAACTAACAGATTTTCCTATAACACGATACGACATATGGAATAAGTGAATATGAAATGTTAAATTTTTTTTCCGCGCCGATAGCGGAACCGGTTTACCGTGAGCCGAGGGCCGGAATCAAGGGCCAAGGCAACTGTCTGATAATGTCATGTTTTACTTACCAACGCGGCTGTGATTGCTTAGGGAATTATAATGGGGCTAGTTTAAAATTTCTCTGTTATTATTGACCGAGCGAGCGAAGCGAGTGAGGTTTACAATTACAGCTGGGGCGAAAATGCGTTTTATGTTTGTATGTATGTAGGTACGTAACGCTATAACTGTCGAATTAATGCTCCAATTTAAATGAAATTTGGAATATATATAGTTAATATTAGGACAATTTTTAAGTTGGGCATTAAAATCGGTTCAGTAGTTTAAGAGATATTGAAATAATAATTGCGACGTCCAAGTTCGCGGCGAACTACTAGTAATATGACCGAAACGGGGATATAACAGAGAAATTATTCATTGAACAAGTGGCTTGATAGAGATGCAAGAAATAAAGCAAGAGGCAAACGAAGCGAAAGGCCCATGTACCGTGGACACGGAAGATTAATCCTGAAACGGGCGTTGTATGTGGGGCGCGGCGGCGTGCCAACCGCCGCAGTCCTACGCGCCGCCCGACTCTTGTTTACAAAACAAAGTGCGCCCCAGTCACGTTCTGCTACACTACGGCTCCCCGTCAGCCATTTTTGTCTTCGCTAAGAGAGCCCGTGCATGCTTCCAGCGACCTAGTTCCGTGATCTATTAGGATCTGGCACGGCCATTTACGTAAGCGCTTATTGGAAAATTTCAATAACGGAAGTATTTCGCTCGCCTTTTGATGACCGAGCCGAGTGAAACTCGCGAGCGCGGCGTGCAGTTGTAGTTGAATAACAAAATGTGTGCCCATTATTAATTCATGTGGCCGAACGTAAGCGGGCGTACGGCGGTACGGTGGCCAGCCGGGGCGTGCGAGGTGGCGGGTTCACTCCTGTTATCTTGACCCACATATCGTGACCGCGGCCGCGGCCGGCCGCCGCCTCGCCGTTCTAGCGGAACACCTTAATTTCGACCACATACGAGACGGTAAAACGACCACATATAAGGCACCGCCCGAACGGGACCGTCGCTTCGATCCATGGAAAATGCGTCGTGGCAATTCAAAGTTCAAATACATCGATTCTTTCCAATTTACTCGTGTGCAAATTTTTATAACCAATTTAAATATCATATTTTTGAGCATGTGGAACAGTTTACATTAAGAGGAACAAAATATTATAAGTAACAAAAAAAAAGTAAGTATTATCAAATATAAATACAAAAAATTTAAAAAAATTAAACGCATGAGTTATAAAAAAAAGACCAACTTATTATTTTTATCAAAAATTAAAGTAACATTATTTATAAAACTTGCCCTTCAAAAATATGCGCTGACATACTACATACAAACCGACCAAGAAAAAGGATGCACATCATACAAATTGATATTGATCAAGGTGTTGACCATGAACAGATGGAGTCATCCGTTGAAAACATTCAAGCAGCGATGCACGAAAACGGGGCGATTGGAATCGCTGGATGACATAAAGCGAACGGCGCGAAAGTGTCCGCGCCGTTTTCCTCAAGACATCAAAACACAACCTTGACCCGGTATGCGTTGCTCATAACATAACAAAACGAGAAAAAGGACGACACAACGCGAACGCCGTATGGAGGTCAGGGGCCCGCTCTGGATAACAATAATGTAATTAAACAGCGCGATGCACGTAATGGCATACGAATTCCTACTAGTTATTGGGGGGACATTACTATAAAAAATTACCGCGCGTCCGTCATCGACAGAGGTTACTCCACCTAATCTTATTATCACTCTATTCCTAAAAACCATTTCGTGTACCGTGTATCTAAATCCTTTTAAAATTAGGACAAACGAAAATGGCTCATTTTTTTTTAATAAAGTAGTCATGACTTTCATAGAATCATTTTGTGGTTAGCCCAAGTTAACGACAATTTCTTTTAGAACCGTCAAACAACCACAATTTTATTTCCATTTCCACATTCATATTTTATATTAATCAGTTCAATGGATACGGTGAAGTAAGAAAATAAATGCGTGAAACAAAACTGTGGACGTGTTATCATTCGGATTATTGTCAAGATACGGAGCAATTATGTGTACTCGGAGAGTAGTGTAGGCGAAGGACTCGTAAAACATGCGCACAACTGGAGCGCGACCTCGATTTTATCGCGTTGGTGAAAAAAAAAAAACATAAAAACCAACATATTATCCACTTATGACGTATAGCCGATTGCTTGAAGGGATATTGCGGCATTAACAATGTACGTAAACGTTACGTCGATTTATCTTTAGAGAAAAGGTCGATAAATTTTATTGGCAATAACAATTAATGTAAATAACTCCAATGCACTCGAAATCAGTACGTATTAAAGAGAAAATAATTATTACACTTGGACGCATGTAAAAAGTGCCAAATTAACAAACTTATGTTAATCTAAACGCAGTAGATAAAATTATAATCAGTATTAGGGCACATTTTATTTGAATATACTAATAGTAAATAATATAGTAATGCATAGATTGACAACACGGAAATCTACATGGCACAACATTAACGCCTTTCAGACGATACAACAAAAAACCGAACATACTACGTAAGTAAGCGATACAAGCGTAATAAGTAAACAGATTTTACAACGTATCTAAGAGTCTCGGTGTTTTTCCGAAGGCGACCGGCGATTCGGAAACCTGTGCGGCGCCTGCGCTTTCCAGTCCGCGAACGGCGGCCCCTGTGTTCCGGCGAAGTGTGTTACGTCTCAAGGACTTCCACTGTTTTGCATGTTTGTTGATTTTCACGCGCGGACAAGACATATACGCCGTGATGACTTCGACACTTCGCACTCGTTCTAAAAACGAACGCGAGAACAGGCGTGCGCAGAAACCGTGGCTAAACTTCCTTTTTTAACCGACTTCAAAAAAGGAGGAGGTCCTCAATTCGACTGCATGTTTTTTTGTGTGTTACCTCAGAACTTTTTTGTGGGTGAACCGATTTTCAAATTTCAATACAAATAATACTTGTTGCATTATATGAGGGAAGGTTCATTAGAATGAGAGTCGGCTGACGAAAAACACGCCATAGGAGCGATATGCTTGCTATTTATTATCTCATCTAGATAAGAGTATTTATTAGAGACAATTCGATCGCGTGTATCCGCTCTCTGTGAAATTTAGACATCAGAAAAGTTGAAATAAGAGCGATAACATTGAAAACTTAACAAATTAGTATAGCCAGTGTAGTATTTTCAGGAGAACGAAGGGGGCCTTGCGTAGTTATTTGGGCTCGGTGGCAGCAGTGGGCAGAAGAAGGCGATAAGGCCACCGCGAACGCCTCATATCGGCTGCGATAAGGCGTCGCGGCGCCCGCGGCCTCCGTCGCCCGTGTAGGTCAACAACTGACACTGATTTTCACGGTACCACAATGTGAAAAATTCCACAATGATTTCTACAATCGCATTGCATTCTTGTAGTAAGAAATTCTAATTTACTCTGTATTATAATAAACGAATTCTATTCTCAATACAGGCTATAGTGCCTGTATTTTGTAATCTTCGTAATGTCGTGCCACAAGAAAGATAACACGTAAAAAGGTTTACGTTAACAAACATAAAATAGATTGTAATGTATTGCCGCACTCTGATGGCTGATAGTTTGAGTGTTTAATGGGAGTAGTAGCATATTTAATGCACAATACCTATACTACTACTACATTACTAAGTACTAATATAATATTACATTTAATCGCCAAAAACAATTCGGTATAATTATATGACCGGCTGGCTCAGTTGCCAAGACGTTGGCTGCGACGTCGCAAGTCGTGGGTTCGACTCCCATCCGGAACAAATATTTGTTTCGGATCTAGGTGTTTGTATCTGTGTAATTTATTTATTTACACTTCTTTGTACAAACTGGTACAAACGGCGGGCTTAATGCCATATGGAATTTTCTACCAGCCAACCGGAAATTCAGTGTAAGAAGCAAGTGTAGGTGTCGTCAGGTATATACATTATATTTTATTATTACAGTTATAT
>DWHK01002353.1:0-10042 GCA_018247855.1 Graphium androcles
TGTGTAAAAACTGATATTCAGGTAAAATTTGGTTGGATTAGAAGCCAACCCCAAGTAATTTGGGAATAAGGCTAGGATGAAGAAGAAGAAGAAGAAGAATCTGCATTAATAAATGTAATCACTTTTATTAGAATCTAGCGATTTATTTCAGTAGGTAATTATACGTGACTTTATTATTTAAAATATCAAACGTTCGTAAATTAATACGCCTCGCTACGCCTGCGTGAAATCTAATTATGTACAATCCAGTATCGTGGTTACATTAAAAATGTCTAGAAGGCGTTCCAAGTACGAATAATTATTCTTATATTTTTTACGCCTACCCGCCATCCCACTCAGTATCGTGTAAGTCAAGTTGCACTTGAGCAAAATTACAAGTAGATATAGTTTTTTTTATGTACGATGAAAAAATTGTTTTATTTCAAATACGAAAAGAATTTTTTTATTAATATTGTCTGCAAACTTTCTTTTTATGTCACTTTGCATTAGGTTTTAAAAAAGTTCTTCTTATTACTACTATAATAGAATATTAAAAGTATTATAACTTTGTCTTACACCAGGATAAAATTTTACAATTTACTAATACAGTTATGATTTATTAATTATCACAAAAGTTAATTTTGTGTGTATTGAAAAAGTTGGTACAGCATCTATAGTATTATTATAAAGACGTATATACGTTTCCGTATTTCAATTAGAAGGGCAATCTCTAAAACTAGACATACAACATCCAATTTCAAATATAATTTTATGAGTTTTTAAATAAGACCTTAAGGCTTAACTCATAGGGAACAAACACATTACACACATATATATACATAAACATAAGATAAAAATGCAAGACACGGCTAGTTTGTAAATAAACGCAGAAGACTTATATTAAATACTGACCTGTCTTAGGTGATCCAAGTCAGTCTTGTTCCCGAGTAGGGCTAGAGGCATTGCTGAGGGAGAGGTGGCTGGTCCATGCGAAGGGCTGCCGTGAGGCGGATTCCTCTTCAAGGTGTTGAGAACTTCGGTGGCGTAGTCAAAGCTGCTGCGGTCCGTCACAGAGTACACGAGAAGACACGCGTCCGCCCATTGGATCTGCAACAACAGATAAAATATTAAACAATGTGTACAAAAACATCAGAATTTACACCTATCGTACCGTATCCTTTAGTTATTCGAAATGTCTATATTAAGAGCGACGATCTATAAGACTACTACTTTTATCGTAAATAGCAACATACAGCAAATATTGAATTGATAGGCAAATAAAGAAGGTTGAGCGAAAAGTATATTATCGTATCTATTTTATGCATAAGTGCATATTACTCTTTTTATCTAAACGTTGTCTTTTTCCAAATAATTTATAAAAATCGTGATTTTCTACATTAACCCCATATATAAGAAGGAGTCAGGGAAATTACAAAAGATTTTATTGCCGTCATAAAAATTACTCAACGTGATATGCTAAGATACAGTAGAACGTCCTTGCATATTTTACATTTTATTTCTCCGCGAATGAGTAAAGGAATGGTATAACGAGCAAAGGAATGAAAAAAGTAGTGATGTGGCTTCGTAACACTTACGAATAGCTTGGCCAGTGTATCCCTTTATTGTTTTATACGTTTCAACAGTTGCTCCATAGGTATATATAATAAACAGGAACGCTTATTTTAATGGCCTCTTACGTTTTCTTGGTTTCATGGTCTTCCTTATGGATTTGCTGGTTTTATTTTACGCTGGGGAATACATTAACGTATGGGTGTGTTTTGATTTCCGGTACTATATAATATCTATAAGCAGAACGTAACAATCGTTTCGTCTATAGAAATTTTCAAGGTAACCAGATATTTATCCAGATTATACGTTCGCTGTACCATCTATTTATTTTATATTTTTGGATAATCTATTGTTGTTGTAATATTTTGTATTGTAAAATACAAGTATGTTTTTTCTAAAAAAAAATATATACTGTTACTACGATAATGTTTTATCAATATTAAACACAATATTTGTGAAGTATTTGCAATCTTAATAAATTTTCAAAACAGCTGGCACAATATTTTGAGTGCGTTCACGAATGAAATGAACGTGACCGGCAACTTTTTAAAAATGTATTTTGAATGAAAAGAGCATGTTTCATATATTTAAACGTTGATACGTGAATGAGATGGAAGCGGCATGACCGAATAAGTTGCGACAGCGAACTGTCTATGATTAATTAGCGCGCCGGAGCCAAGATTCCTGTTTAAAATTAGACGTTTGACCAATTCACGGGCGATTCCGCGGCGGCGTTTCCGCTAGATTGTCGTTACTCACTGTTGTTGTTAATCAAACACGTTTGTTTTCTAAAATTCGCTCTGTTTAGCTTTATAAAATTTTGATGATTCTGCCGCATTGCAAACTTTCTTTAATAAAAATATCACAATTTCCCTAATATTTGAAAAATTTCTTTAAGAAAAATATCACAATTTTCCTAGTATTATTTTATTACCAATTACTGCTCTGACCTGTCACTTGTGTAAAAAACGAAACGAAACTTTTTGAAGTGATATAGTTTTTATTTTTGAAATTGACACGGGCAATTTTTTGTTACTAAATAATAAAAAAAATACAAATAGCTCAGCAGTGAAATCTTAAATTATTACGTAAAAAGATTTTAGCTTGATCTTTAATAATGCGAGATTGTTTTTTCATTAATGTTATCTAATAACATTTTGGTCTAAATTGAAAAGCCCCGGTTTTAATTTGAACGCTACCGTTTACTTTGGGGTTCTAGCCGATTCGTTAGTCTGTTTGTTTAATTCTATATTTGAATTTTATGACAGATCGTTATCGACTCGAGCAGTTTCATGGATCCGTACTTTATTACGCCCTCCATTCATCAGTTTCTCTTATAACAAATGTAGCCCTTCCGCAACATACATCGTTGGACGTCTAGGAAGCGGTCCACGTGGAACATAAACGTTATTTATTATAACATATTAAATTTTAAAATATTAAGCAATTCGAAGCAGAGACAATATTTTTCTTTTGGCACCAGCTGTGTAGAGACAACCAGATTTATATTACCCTCGATTTTATTGCGTATTAAAGAAGGCTATTAAAATTTAATGTGATCGTAGAGATAATTTTTTTAATCGTAATAATTTTGGTAACTCCTAGGTCAATTGAATGTAACTGACGATTTTTTATATATTAAATAGTCGTTAAATGAACACTCATTACTATGACATAAAATCAGAGTTCTATTTTGCAGAAATAAGTAAAAAGAAACGGCAAGTAAGCTGACACACATGTTGGATCTATTTTTGCGATTAGTCAGTAATTCGAATCCCAGTGTAATACTTTTTCGTACATCGTAAAGACACGGAAGCATTATTTTTAACTGGCATTAGGCGCGGCTGGAGAGCAGAAATAAAAATTTACGTTTAGCGTTTTTTTGGCAAACGCGAATCCGCAGGATGGCGAACGTAAGAAACTTACGTAAAACGCGGCTGGAACAATTATTATTGAAGCAACATAAACATTGAGTCACGAAACGCAGGTCTCTAGAGCTAGAGCTGGTGCGTTCCTCGCCAGTAGTATTAAATGCGTGACAATTAACCCAGTTGTGAGAGCATAAATCGGGTTCGGAGCTCCGTTTAATCTCTGATTCGTTTGCGGAAGGGTCCACGCCAGCATTCCACGGATCCGATCCAGACATGTTGCACGATAGATATGTACTGGTTACAAATCTAATGGCAGAAATAACAAGACGGATGACCGCCTTAGATAACTCGGTTAATCGATACAGTCTCGAAAACAACACATGGAAACTAACAGCTTGTTTTTACCGATACATATATACGAGTACATATAAACATATAAAATATGTTTTCGTTTCTATGTATAGAGACTTAAATAATTTTGTTGTTTCTGCTAAACGAGGATTATGTTATCAGGTTGGTCATATACAATTTTCGTCATAAATTACAGTCTTAAAAGCGGAAAAACTAAACAAATATAAAATCTTACGCGAGTGAAGCAGCCCTTGCAATTTTCAAGGAAAACCATTTTTGCACGTGTATCTATAATAAAGTAATACGATAACGCGTAAACACGCGTGTTTCATATGTTTACGCGAAATTCAGCAAAATATTATTGCCGATGGTCTGAGTACGATAAAAACAATCCAGCCGATGTTAAGATAACCTATAAAAGAAAATCTTACGACCTCGCAGTATTTATTATTTTAAAGAAATCCGAGCTCCAATCCGTGATATGATTTAGTGACTGTATCATTGTTTAGAGCCAAAGGCCGCCCAGCGTTTCGTGTTCGAGCTATATTTCGTGAAGGTGAAAATTATTGAAAGCCCACCAAGGTTCCCTGCCGAACTGCATTAACCTACATACGAATTGGATGCATCGCATTGCAAATTTAGTGCAATACGAACAACGAATGATCAGTACGCTCTAACATAAGCCCTATCATTTGAAGTCTAAAAGACATGATTTTACAAGTATTCGAAAAGGGACCAAAAGAGTAAAACATAATTTTGTCAGTATTTTATATTGCTGAGGAAATACCAATATCTATGGAGGTACTTGGCACAAAGAAAACAGCATGGGAAGAACCTAAATCATCTGTTTTTATTTTCAAGATTAGATTTTTTTATAGGGAAAGATTGGCAAGCGAGCAGATGGTTCATCTGATGTTAAGTGATCCCGTCGCCTATGGACACACAACATCCGAAGAGTTACGTGTGTGTTGCCAGCACGGGAATATGTATAGTATTGCGGTCAAATACAAGGGAGTTTTATATAAAAAGTACCAGTTTAAAAAAGTTATTAAATTTTACAATCCGATGTAAATCACCAGATTAAGAGATAACAATGATTTACAGTTTTATAGGAGGAATTTGAGAATATAGGGTATCCTGGGTGTTAATTAATATAAACCGCAGATTACATAAGAAAAGTGAAATATATATGCTGGATAAATCAATAGCTACTTTACCTGTTCCGCTGGAAATTTGTCGGCGTTCGAACCGGACACGTCTATCACTTCCAATTCAACTGGCATCCCATTAATAGGCACCGTCTGTTTGTACAGCAGATCTGAGGAATAATTGTTGTTTTAAGACACATAATCTGGCATAAGATTCCATTAGCTGTATTTAGGGATATGACTTCATCTTTATTACGTTCTTATAACTTTTATGGCCGTATAATGGACTCACCTGTATTTGAATGATATTCGCCAATATATCTTCTTGTCAAGTATCTGACAATCAGGGCTGCAACAAACAAATAACTTAATACTTATAAGAAAGTTTATATTTATTGTATCTAAGCATATATTTTAATATGATTTTATTAGGACGATTTATGTTTTTCATAGTTTTTCATATGTTAATAGAGAAAATTTATAATAACCATTTCTAAGTAACACGTACCGCCCGGAATTTATTATGAAATACACGTGCTAAATATGAGGCTATGAATTTCCTTGAACAACGTATCGATGCTCCATTTTAAATTTCACGTATTTCGACCCCACAATCTAATTGTTTGGAGAATGTTTTGAAAAGGCGCAACGTCGATTGACATTTATGAGCCACATATCGACGTATCGAGGGGATATTGTTTTAGCGGCACGTCAAGGTATTATTTAAGAGGATCCGGTTTCATTACATAAGGTTTGTTTGGGTCACAGCTTGGCTCATTTCGGTTTATGTAATACCATCTAGGTCGCAGGTTGTTTTCATGACTATTTTCGTGTTATGTAACGAATCATTTGAGGAATCCTTGCGATCAGAATAAAACTACTGAAAGTCATGGAAGTATGTTGCTAAGAATAGCGTGTGGATTTCGTAACCTAATCGTCTATAATAATAAAATAACTGCCTCCGTGGCCTAGTGGTAAAAGATCACACTTTAGAAATCGGAGATCGTGGGTTCGAATCCCGCGGGGGGACAATGACTTTTGTTGTTTCTCAGTTAGGTTAGGGCAATGCTGGCTGATCACCCGATTGCCTGAAAATAGAGTTGATCTATGCGTCGGAGAGGCATGTAAAATTCGCCCCTGCACCTGATCTCTCTCCGGTCGTGTCGAATATCCATCCCATCGGGCTATGAGAGTAAAGGAACATCTGTGTCTGTGCGTACACTTGTGCACTATAATATCTCCTGCGCAGTTGGCTGATCTCTTAGATTGGCCGCCATTATCGGAATTCGGTCAGGAGGACGTTATTTGTTAATATTTAATGCACAAAATCTGCCCAAATTATGACTTAATATACAACTATAACATATGTTTTTAAAACGCAAGATTGGATTGCATAATTCGGTTAATGGAACTTCAGTTTCTACCTTTTGGCTCCATTGTTAGCACGGTGATATAATATTGCCGTTTAGTTATGAAATCTGAATATAATTGCCATGTTTGCCAATTAAAACAGTTCAATGTAAGTGAAATTCACTTCTACATGTTATAATACAACTCGATCGAAATAATAAAAGCATTCTGAAAATTCTTTTAACATTGTCTTGAAGTTTCTATCTTTTGTTTGTATAAAAAAAATGTGTGTATGAAGGATTTATATAAGAATCATTTAATGAATCTTTTATTTGTTCAACGTCGAAGAAAAGGATCGCTTAGGAAGCTGCGAGCGCGAGAATGAATTTGATATCTCGTTAGAAGTGGGAAGCCCGCCAATCATATTGGAGTAGTGTGATGTACTCCGTTCCGATGACCTTTTGGAGTAGACGCATGAGCTTGATAATGGTATGAACATCAATGTCTGCTTCTGACGCATTGCTTCATTAATAGCTGATGGACATCAAATAGTAAATAACTAACTGATAAAAACTATAACGAGGCAGTTTCGTATTACATAAAAATCGTATTAAAATAAAAGTGTGCTAAAACATTTGGACCGTAAACCTTTTACATTATGACGGGCACTTACAAAAATTTGGGTCGAAACATGTAATCAATAAACGGCCGGCACATTTTTAAATATTGAAAATTATGTATCACATTAAAAAAAAAGTGTGTTAATGTATTCAAATGATCTCGTAACGTTGGTTATGTAAACAAAAAATATAAATGAGGGCTAGGAACCTTTAAGCATCTTTTATATGCATATGTAATAGATAAATCGAGACATTAAAATAATATGGAAATTAAAAATGTGCAAGTTTAATTCTTGATAAATATTTTTAATTTATTTAAAAAAAAAAAAGCATTTTTGTTGGCCTGAAAAGCCTCTACGCTAAAGGAATCGTTATTATAAGTTATGACTGCGTTCAAAATTAACTGGGTTTTGGTTAATTTTTTTGGCAAAGAATGTATATTATCTTTCCTTATGTAGAGCTTAATACTTCATATATATACAATTAGAAGATCATTATAACTATTTCGTTAGTTTACCCTATTTCGTTATATCATTTCAGATTTTTATTTTCATTCTTTTTATTGTAAAGTAGCAACGTCTTTGCTGTTACGTGGATTGGCAGATAGCGATCCCTTTGCATTTCGGCTGGAATTGTTGTCTATGTTTATGGAGACATAAAAGATTTTAAAGAATAAACAAAGAAGATGGAGGTTATTTCTTTCTTACCTGATTTGCCAACACGCGAGCTCCCGATTACCGCGATGCGAACGCGCGGCGGGCTGGCACGCTCGTCCCTCATCTTCCTGATTTATATGCGGGAAGCTGAAACAGTATGATGCTCTCAGTTTTTTCATCTCACTACCTGATCGTAACGTGTTCAAATATACATTTTATATTCGGACTTATGCGTCCGCAACGGTGATCATCATTGATTTTATTATTCCTGAACGCAGTTGAAGTCATGCGTTCGTTTTGTTTATGTTCCTGCCGCACGTGCAACGACAATTGTGTTGTTGTTGAATATGTCGAGTCAATTTGCTTTTAGCGATTCGAATCTCAACGAGTGTGATCCGGTGTCTTAGTTGGCAGTCATGACTTCCGTTGGTAGCAATTAGACTGCCTTGACGTCTGCATCTTATAATAAGCGGAATATAGACGTCATACCGGCTATTTACTATTTTTGTAGAAATAATGGAGAAGTGATGAAGCCAGTTTATTGTTGGCTTGCTCGGATATTTAGGGTTAATTTTTTCTCTTATTAAAATAAAAATTTGAGATGGAGCAAAAGTTAAAATTAGAATAAATTTATTTACATCTTTATTTATTCCATAACTTACTATCTGAGTATTTAAGTTAAGCACAAATTTGGTATTGTAATGGTCATAATGATTATTTATAGTATTTGGTCTTGTGTCATAGTATAGTATTTAGTTTTGTGTCGGCGTCGGCTTGACGAAAAGTTGAATAACCCTAGATATGATTAATGCCACTCACTTTACCTCGAAAACAATCCTGAAGCGCTAAGCTCATTAGTTGTTTAAAAATTTAATTTGTTTACATAACGATAAAAAAGGGTGCCTTAATTTTACGCGAACGTGAAAATTTGGCAGCAGCTAGCGTTACAAAATAAGGATTTTGTGTTTATAAAAAAAAAGTTAAAACCTCAGAGAAAAAATCAATGTAAGATTGTAAACCACATTAATGGAGTTTATTATTTTTGCATCATAACAGGAAGTGAATTTTTAAGGATTTCTATGTTAAATCTTTTTATTTTGAAAATGATAACAAACGTGCTCTACAGTATGAACTATGTAGGCCTAAAGAATATATTTTCTCAAATAATATTTAAAGCGAAAACGTGCGAGGTTTAATTCAAATTAAAATTATTTATATAACAGAGAACAGTAAAAAGTATGTAAATGCGTAATTGTCGCGGGAAGCGACGAAGCCAGCATTTATTTATGTTTGGCGCCAATATAAAATATCTCAGACGTATCTGAATGTGGCTTATAAAAAATATGTTTGTGACGTAACAACATTAAACGCAAACAGAAATCGTGTTCTATACAACGAGACGCTCAAATTTTAAATTTAATAAGAAATTTTCATAAAAACTTTATGATTGATCTTTAAAAAAATGTACTCATGTTTTCTTAATAGATAGTTCATAATAAAAATATCTCAATGTGCTAGTGCAAATGCGCTTGTTCGGTTTAATGTTAGGAAAATTAATATATACTTGGAAGTATTATTATTAGAAAAGCTAACGCATAATTGTGCGGTGAATCTGCTTAATATTAAAGCGTTGAAAATTTTTATTTTCATAACACGTAGATAACGAAAAGGTGTTTGTTATTTCTTTTAATTAATTTAAATGGTGTTAAAATAATAAATACAGTTTTAAAAAACTAAAAAACACTCTTTAATGATAAATCTAACTAAAAGTGACTAGCTGTATTTAAATTATTTCGTTTATCGAAACACATCAATATGTTTTTAATGTTACTCCTCAACATTTTGCAGCACAATAAAATCATTGTGTTTAAAAATTTGCTTAAAATACATTTTACCGCAATAAAATTCGTTTTTTATTACTACGTAACTAGGCAACGCAGCAGGTCCTACATATGGTTGTTATTGTAGTGGTGGTGGTCGGTTACAAACAAACATACAGGTGATGCTAACAAAAGCGTGTTAAAACTTATCCAATTCATTAATGAATGGCCAAAATAAACGAAGGCCAATGAGTGCTGATAAAGCGTATGTAGTACGTGAAAACATGATAACGACCATAATCGATAGTAGCGAAAATTCCATGATGTTTTCATTCCATTCCATGGAAAATCGTAGGCGTGCAGTCTCGTAGCACGTAATCGATAAGAAACGGCAGTTGTTTCTTCTACTATTCCCGCGGGATTCTCGGACGTGGGCGCATCGTTAAGCCTTTTGCCCTCTGGATAATTTGTTCAAACTAATAAAGTTACCCAAAGATATATCACACAATTTTCGGTATAATCTCATTATAGCTGTTATATACAAATAACTGTCTCCGTAGCCTAGTGGTATTGGCCCTTGCTTTACAAACCGGAGGTCGTGGGTTCGAATCCCGAGGGGGGACAATGACTTTGTGTTGTTGTTACTTAGTTGGTTTAGGGCAATACGGGCCGATCAGT
>DWHK01002354.1:0-10039 GCA_018247855.1 Graphium androcles
CGGTTCACCTGATGTTAAGTGATCCCGTCGCCCATAGACATACACAACACCCGAAGAGTTGCGTATGCGTTGCCAGCTCTGGAAATTGGATAAAACAGGTTAATGGGTAGGATGGGATAGGATTATATTAAGGATTCGACCCGACTTCATTGGGCTAAAATTCAAAAGTCTTATACTATACAAAGAGCACAACATCTATACACATTATATACCTCATATGTAATGTTCATGTTTAAACTGTAATAGTTGCTACAAAATCCAATCAGCAACGCGGGAAAGTAACGAATCCCGTAATAAGGGTCACATTAAGAGGGAAAAGCCTTATGTTACACATAATGGTACAAATATATAATTTTGAAAATTATTTTGACACAAAATTACAAACAACCGACTTCAAATGCCTTAAAAGTGTACCTTCGTGACATATTTTTTCCGTTATTTTGATTTAAAAAACAAACCACTTAACCATATTATAAAACTATTTATGGGTCCACCCTTAGGATATCTTATTTCTAACAAAAAAAAATTTAAATCGGTTCACAAATGACAGAGAAATCGATGAACAGTTATAAAAAAGCATACCCCTCAAACATATAACCTCCTCTTTTTATAAAGTTAGTAAAAAAAGGACTAAGAAGAAAAAGATTTTATATAGATTTACGATATAGACTAGATAGATATGTAATCCGGAGTAGAGAAAGAATTCAGAAAAAAAAATAAGCATAATTTACTAAAGCGTGCAGAAGCGCCGCTCAGCGAATGTGGCAGGCACTTTTGTGTCACACACATATGCATAAGTGGACACGTTTTACAAACATATACAAAACACGGGTATAGAAATATTAGGTTATGTCCGGTATCAATTAAGTAAAAATATGTTAATAAAATGTAAACATTTTTATTTGTTACATACAAAATGTCTTTAAAATCAAACAGAATTTCTTAAGACTTATTCATTTTCTGTAGGTTATATAGTACTACAACCAAAAACACAATCACGCTTGCACGTAAACAAAAAACAACAACAAACAATGCAACAACCACAAACATACACTAAAGAGATAAAAGAAAAATAGTAAAATCTTAACAATAACCCGAAAACACTTGGAAAGACGCTATAAAAATCGTTTTGAAGAAAATTTGGGAAATGCGTCATTTCTTTTTTTTTTATTTGATATGGTGTTGCCGACTAAAAACTAGTTTTTTACAAAGCTGAGTACAGTATTGAATAAATATTGATTTCCACCTTCAAGAATATATAATTTAGATGAAACAAGCGTTACCACAGTGCTAAAACCGAGGAAAATAATTGCTAAGAAGGGAATTAAACAAGTTAGATCCATGGTATCTGCTGAACGAGAGACATTAATTACGGTCGAACTGGCAGTTAATGCATTAAGCCAAGCAGTTCCTCCTATGGTTATTTTCCTAAGGCTTAAGTCCTAAGATCAAAGAGGCGGGCCACCAGAATCTATCGGCGCGGGAAACAGTTCAGTTTCTGTCATATATGGATCATTTTATCAAACATACTAAACCATCACCTTCAGATCCGATTTCGTTGTTGCTCGATAATCACCAATCTCATATTGATATCAACGTAGTGGAAAAAACAAAATCTTACTCCATTATTATGCTGTCCTTCCTATCTCATTGCACACATGACTCACTGCACTTATGCCCTAACGTTTTTACAGAAGATGACTATGCTCTATCGTATGTTACAGATCGCCCTTTAACTTCAATATATGATTCAGATGTCGCTTTAGGCTTTACTAATGACATCCACACGAATAATTCAGAAGCAGTATCAGAAACTGTTACTAGAATAGACGATAATGCATCTGCAACTATAAATATTAGTATCGATAAAGGACAAATCTTAGATGCGCCAGAGACATCAGAGGTTGTTAGTCTGCCTGCATCTTCTAGTTTCATTGAGCAACTCGGAGATCAAGACCCTTTCTCTCCAGAAGCAGTACGTTCTTTTCCGAAGGCACCGCCAAGGATTGGAACAAACAAGAGACATCTTAGAAAGACTGCTATTTTAACTGATACTCCAGAAAAGCAAGCCTTAACAGAAGAGCAAAGCAAAATTCATCAAAAACAAAAAGTGAGCATCAATGATGAAGAAATGAGAAGAAATAAAGGTAAGGGTAAAGGAAAGAGCAAAGGAAAAAGAAAGTCTGTTAAAAAACAGTTTTACAATTGAGTGGTAAAAGTTCTGAGAATGAAGAGGACAGTTTAGAGTAGTCTGTTCTAATGTGTAGTAAAAGTTACTCTAATTCACGTCCTGGAGAAGAATGGGTTCAGTGTCAAGAATGTAAGAACTGGGCCCATTCCAGATGCAGGCCGAATCAAGAATTCTAATATATCTTCTGATGAGTATATAAGAATAATATTGCCAAATATATGTTCATATATGTTTTCTGCCTATGATGGCAATGTTATTGAAGACAAGTAGTTATCAAGGCTGATTAGTTATAATTTAATTACTATTTAATAAGCTGTCAATTACCAAATGGTTAATAATTGTTTAAGTACAAATTATTACATATAACATACAAATGTTTAATGTTTCGTGGGATATTGTTGATTATTTTTAAATAAATAGATTTGGTTTAATGAATTATTGTTTTTTATTTCACAAATAATAGCTTAAACGGATGTGGTAACAACTTACCCCGGCTTGTTAATAACTTGCCCCAAGTCGAGGTAACTTGTTACTTTCCGACTTTAGGCATTAAAAAATTAATAATAAAAATATCTCCCAACTAAATGTCTTAACATCAAAGTTATATATAAAAGTTAATTTTAATCGCATAGCATTCTTACTAAAATCATGTATTCTTACAAAATATTGTGTTTAACTGAAAATGGGAACTTAGCTCCGCTCACCCCTACCTGAGGTAGGTTGGGGTGAGCGGAGCTACAGATAAAGTGGGAATTTTTTTTTTCTCGTGTCCACCCCATAATGTGGCATATCATTACATAGGTCTTTAAAAAAAATCAGAGGTTTCTAAGACGATTTTGATTTAAGTATCCGTTTGCGAGACATTCAATTTTTGTTAAAATAGGGCGTCCCATCCCCCCTCTAAGAGCTAAACGGCTGGCTCAAAAAATCTGAAAATATTCATGATGGTAGTCTATGTGATGAGCTTTGAAAGAAAACTATACCGGCTTAGATAACTTTCTTAGTTTAGGAGTTATACTGAGGCCTAAGATGTAAAATGCGCTTACTTGGCTTAAAATACGCTCTATGGCGCTACTTGGAAAGCTCCGTACAAAAAAAACGAAACAATAAGTATACTGTAATGTAATGTATTAAAAAAATTAAATAACGATTATCTATTGGACACGATTTTATTTCAATTTGAATCCCCTAAACAGGATAAATAAAATTAGCGGCTTAAAAAAGTTTATAACGACAGCCGATAGATGGCGTTGTGCATTTATTCCTTTAAACATACTAATAAATATCAACCCGACCTAAATCCACGTGCCATAAAAGGTGACTACGGAACCTTATTCTATGCGTGGCCTGACCGGTTTTTTTTTTAAATTTCCGTAAAAATTTTCCATTTTTTGTCTTTGGGACGAATAAGTGAGTAGAACTTTCGCTGAACTCTCCAAAAAACAGACATTTACGTAGAGCTATTATTTGAGTTAAATTACAGCTTGTTTTAAATTTTATCAAAATCGGTAAGGTGGTTTATTCTGATTTTTAAATATGTACGTAATTTAATTCTCTCAAACATCCATGGCCCCGTTTCGTTTACTGGTTATTTTTATGTCCACACGTCAGTTGTAATGTTGGACGCTCTTACACTTTTATGGATTCTCTGCTGATGTCATATATCTATTATATTATATATCATCAATGCTTACGTTTAAAATTCATTTATTTACGTTACACATCTGTCTTTGGGACACCAACTTAAATACGTGTATCAAATTTCAACACAGTCATTCCAGTAGTTTCGGAGCAAATGGGCAGTTACAGACGGATAGATAGATACGCGAGTGATAGGGAGTGATATAGGGGTCCCGTGTATCTTATAAGGTGCGGAACCCTAAAAACGTTGGTAGCAGTAGCAAATACCAAATATTTAATTTAATATGAAAATTACTAGAACTTACGGTGTTTTACGGTTTAAGACGGTAATGGAATAAAAAGATAAAGAAAGTAGAACATTGACATTCCATTCTTAAAAACATTACATTCTTAAACAACCCATCTGACGTCACCGAGGTTTGGCGCGTAAATAAAAATAAATACCAACTAATGTAATATCCATATTACTCACTTGTGCTGTTATTTTCTAATCAAAATTCATCGTTTTTTATTCGCGGTTAAGGTTTCTTTCTTCAAGGTGTTTAAATATAATTGACTAATTGAATATTTAAATATGTGATTTTTTAAGTGCTCAGCAGTTAATGGATTGTTATGTGTGTAGAAACTAACGAATATCTACTGTTCAGATATATCTGACATTCAGACCGCTCAAAAATTCTAAGGTGGCAGTCAACATTTCTCCTAAGTAGTATAGCTACTTCTAATGCTGATTGTACCTACGGAAAACTCTCTCATTGTATGTCACGTTTCACGCACAATCAAAAATCCTGCCACTTAACAGCAAGTCAAATAAAAGTTACACAAGTTTATTTCAGTCGAGAACTAGCCGGAAAACCACCCACGCATCGTGACCACACTGACCAGCATAATATTCATTTCTTGATTTTTACTCGATAAAACGGTGTATGCTCCACACATGAGTCAATGCATTCATAGAGCAGCACTCTCGTCTAATAAGTTCCATTTGCAGACCGCAGCGAGCGCCGTGCCGTGTTGATCTACTATTTAAGTACAAGACTGATGCACTCACACTTTTTTTGACCTCTTATAAGACACTGCTTTACCTGTAAAAAAGACGTGAACCATGAACTGTTTTTCTCATTTTAATGTTGTAAATGTTATCATCTCATTTATTCATTTCATCATCTTACTTAATATATTTTTTTAATGATGTTTATTTAATGTATTTACTTCTATGCATGTAACCATAATCTCGGAATCTATTATGAATGGATTTTAATTTGTATATATAAACTGTGATGATGAATCAATAAAAAAAATGTACATAACGAAACATTGTTTATTTTTTTAAGAGTAAAAATTTTATTTCATGTACTTTTATCAAACAAAGATCATAATATACAATAAAATGAGGAAAAGAAAAGGATTTGATCCTTAACTTTCAAATTTATACAAGGCAAACTTCAAAATGTACACGCAGTATTAGCGCTAGATAATAATTTTAAATGGTGAAGCTCTGCCGATTTTAGTAGTAAATTTTATACGCAATTATTGACTTAAACAACATACTATCATATTAATACAACTTTTTTAGATTTGAATTCCCGCGAAAAGATGGCGACAACACCAAGAAAAATGTAACAGCTACTTGTTGCATAATTCGCCGTATGTAACGTTACAGTTAAATACGGCGTATTTCGGAATATACCTTCAGCAAGAGGGAGTATATAATAAGTAAAATTATCTTAGTAGACGCGTTAAGCAAAACTGGCCACCGGCTGTCTGAAATAACAGTTTACAAAACCCACCACGTTGGCGCTGCGGGGTAAATGGGGGATTAAACAAAGTTAGGTAAAGGTTTTAAAATTGTGATTGGAAATTTATAATTTTTTAAGAAACAATTTTGGAATTTAATGTAAATGCTTATTTATATTTACAATAGTTCATATATTGTTTATATTATATTTGTCTCATAAACCAAAAAAAAATGAACAATAAATGTTTTATGTCTGATTCTATTTATCTGACCTCGATACCATCTATTGATATCAGTATCCATCAATAACTAATAACATAAGTAATTAAAACTACTAACTAAAATAAATATTCAGATAATTATTTTTTTTTTAATTTTTATATATTTCATGCATTTGAATATGAGTAGCGGTACCAATATGAAAGATTTTGAAGCCATATCTTGGTATATGGAGATTATTTTGCTTCTTATATGCTCTCTGACCGAAATGTCGGTATCGCCATGTGATAGTAAAAAAAGCGGTGAAACGAGATAAAGGTTAAAAAAAAGTTTCAAGACGGTTTGATTGATTGTCATAGACTAAATTTCCTTTCATTGTCTCCAATAACTTGTGCGTAGTTCACGAGGTAATTCACTGATATAAATAAACACAGAATTAAAAAAGATGTTAAATACTGCAGGCTTACAACATGCGTAAAGTAAATAAGAAAAAAGAAATTTGCCGCGCATTCATAAAAAAACAATAAAAATTAGAAACTCAAATGGTTATTGATAAAATATTAAAAAAAATAGTTGTAATATGCTTACAATATAATAGAATTAGTATTTTCTGTTTTATGAGATGGCGATACGGGGTAAGTGATTTTCACAATCCATAAAATTTTTTGCAGGATTAGGTATAGATGACTTAATTATAATTAATTTGGTAATTTGTTACATTAGTCACACTTATTCTTGCTTTAATTGATAGAAAATGGTAATTAATTGGATACGTGTAAAACGAAATTTCTAGGAAACATTTAATTTTCAAA
This sequence comes from Graphium androcles, assembly GCA_018247855.1. Taxonomy (NCBI): domain Eukaryota; kingdom Metazoa; phylum Arthropoda; class Insecta; order Lepidoptera; family Papilionidae; genus Graphium; species Graphium androcles. The sequence continues at coordinate 6,602 of DWHK01002354.1, forward strand.
TTAATACAATTACGCCCCGCAAGCCCCAATTGCTAATGTTGCAACTTGTCGCATGTGTTGTTTTACACATAGGAAATAAATATACAGAATGTTAAAAAGCAAGATTATAGCGTAAAAATAAAAAATTGTTCCTAACCTGTTAGAAAACCAGTCATAACTATATTATTGTACCGAAGGCTTGCAGAAATCAACGCCTTGCACAATTTTCTAATTTTATACATGTATAGCTTTTTCGGTTTACTGTTTTATGGTATGGTAGAACGGAATAGGCAATATTTACTGCACTCTGCGTTAGAGAAATATCAAAACTGAAAAATATCAAGCCAGTATGTAAAGATTAATTGACCTACTCTTGCGCAGTCTTAATACGTGCACGTCGAACGTCAGTACTTTTGAAACGGTCAGAACGAGTCTGGGAAATATTAATTAAAGCTAGACTGCTCGTCGCACCCTCTGAGCCGTGGGGCCGCCGCTTCCGCTATTGATTAGGGGTCCAACTGATACCGGCGACTTTCTAATGCTGCTACGGCAGGGGACAGCAACATTTTTTTTCGTACCTTTTTATTTATTGGGTTTAAGGGGCGTTGGTTCCCAATTCGGCCGGTATAGTTTTGTGTGTTTAAATTATTTGAAGATTATCGAATATAACAATATAAAATAATAGAATTTATTTTCTAAGCAAGATAGATTATTTGTTAGAATGGTTTATTTTTTTTTTGAGAAAAATCAATCCTATCCTATCCTACTATCTTTCAATTCTATGCAAATGGTAAAGGCATAAGGGTACCATCCTGATAGTAAGCGATTTCCACCGCCAATGGACTCTTAAACTATCTTGAAAACTATAGACTTAATTCTCTAAAGCTTATTTTATAACTTTCCTACACAAATGATTATTGGACTAAGTTAATGTTAAAGTTATTATAGGAAAAACAAAAATCATTATTTTTTTAATACAACTATATTGTAATACGTTGGCTCGTTACTGGAAAATCTACATAAAAAAGGAACAATTTGTACTATCCTCTCCTTTTTCATTTTTGTTAGTTATAAATGAACTTGAATGTATTTTTCTTTATGTTAATTGCGATCGTATTTCGGTCTCTGGTTTTGAAAATGTATAAATTTCTCGAATATTATTAATACAATAAATTTGACTTAATGTTAACAACTCCTGCTTTACATGGTAAACGCTCACCCCTTGTCGCCTCATATGAATGCATCGACCGACCTACTTTTAACGGCAGAAATTTGACTGTTGTTTGGATTATATGTATTTATAGAATAATGTAACATAAAATCTAGCAACTGTATTTTTTATCGACATCTTCAGGAATTTTCCTGTATTTTTTTGCATTCCCCAATAAGTCTGGTGAGGATGCAATATAACGATGTTACAAAAGCAAGTTATTTAAAGGTACTCAGTAAATAGTTCACGCTTTTATGTTTGTTCGTTTAATATAATATAAGTTTATTTTTCAAAACATTTTAAGCATTCAATTAAAGCACGATGTGAAATATTTTAATTATTAGCGGGAAATTGTTGAAGTGATTTGCAAATATACAAATATTTTAGATGTGCGAGTGTGAGTATTGGCTTTGCCTGCTACAATTCAAGGCAAAAAACGCAAATAATTTTAACAGCATTTTTTTTATTTAATTATAGATTTGATTGCGTGAATCCAACACAGCGACATATCGTTTAACTGCGAGACAGGGTTTGACGGAACAATCTTTCAGTAATCAATATGGCACGACCCCGCCGCGACCCAATACCACTTGCGTTTATTTATTATTCAAACTGATACGTCGATTGTTTCACTGTATTGCTGCCAATAAATGAGAATACGCTACTATCTTCTTTTGTATGAACAGATTTTGCTGATGGTCTGATTACCTGCATTGTTTTATGAATTGAAGCAAGAAAATATAACACTGGTCATTAAATATTATTATTTTTTATTATTAAATTCTTTGTTAAGCACTAGCCGTCCGCTCCACTATCACGCGGAGTAATAATGAAATTAAAAATAACCTATCATCATAAACACCGGCATCCGTTACCTTTCAACATGTAATTATGAAAATAAATTTTAACGTGTAAATAAAATACACGTTAAAATTTATTTTCATAATCACAAAACTAAAATTACAAAAAAATCGGTTGTGCAATTTCGGAGACTATCATCACAGAACACTGTGTTACTTATCTTATTTTAAATCATTATTGGGCTTTATTTAATAAATACCTATGTAACATCGGTTAGCTCGCAGCACCTCTCACGGGATGTTTCGGCTTCGCAACAAACCTGCAATTAATAAATGTTACGTGCGTGGGGTGTTTACAGTGGCGAGTGTAATTTATATTTTACTACAAAAAAAAAACAAGGTTATAAGGTGGCAAACAAGGTGGCGCTCGCCTTCAATCGAAATAGCTGTTGGTCAGTCAATAGTCAGTCAATGGTGGTATGGTTAAAAATACGCACAGTGTATATTTAGGATTGTGCTGCCTTTGGCGCCGGGTATAGACGATATTGCATACTTAACGTTTGGTTAGTTAGGGGGTGTCCTCCCCGCCTAGTAGCGATAGTCTAGAGTATCGGTATCTGAGATGCGATCAACTAGGGATTTGTGCGGCGCTTTAAAAAGTTTGACTGCAGCACCCCCTCTGTCGCGATAGCTGGACGAGAGGGGTTGTGGCAGCGGGTAGCTCGCTGGTACAACGCTGAGGCGTCTAATAATAGCCTGCGCATCTGCCGCGCGTGTGACTGTTTAAAAGGCATTGTCGCCGCACCCGGGCGTTAGAAATCGGCCGGGGAACAAACGCGCGCAACCCCAGCCGGCGTTTCACGAGGGTACTCTACTATGGCCTTTTTTTGCTGTGTTCCCTTATCAAAGTCAGTGAGTTCGGAAGTTCGAGTGATTTTTAGATTGATCAAGTTGTTATATTGTTCTCTTTCTCGCTGGCTTTGTTCTCACAGTTGATATCTTTTTCCGGGTTTGCTTTGATTATTATATATTATACGGGATGTTTACACTGATAATACATGCTATGACTCGGCTTTAGGATAAGAAGGTGTAACGAAATTTGTCAAACTGTGAAATATTAAACATGTAGAGTATTTAACTTAGGCAATCAAAAAGTTCCTGTATATATCCGTGAAAAACCTTAATATTTTGATGGTTAGTTTTACGTAGTATTGTTATAATAATCATAACAATAATACGTGAAGCAAAAACTTATTTTTTTACAAAAATTTAGCTGAAGGAGACGCATGAAATTTAGCTCAGATTATATAGGAGAACCGTGGTAGCTCAGTGTCCGGGCGCTCGCCTTTAATTCTGTATCCTCGAGGCGAATCTGAGTTCAAACCCCGGTGCCGGCACCAATGAAATTGTCATTTTCTTAATTGCAATTTTAAGTGCTGATTTACCACG
>DWHK01002355.1:0-10038 GCA_018247855.1 Graphium androcles
GTATTACGTAGCGCGAGATCAAAGGAATGTGGAATCGACTGGCAGGCGCAGCGACGCCGACCTCAGCCGAGTACTCCCGACTGCGCCCGAGCAGCTTATCGCTATGCGATAACGTTTCGCCTCGCAAGGTGTAAGCAACGGCGCGCATTCAGTATAATATTCTAACTTAAATCTAACATGAGGAAACATTTAAAATATATCCCAACATCAGCCCTCCTGGAGACCTTTAGGTCGATTAAGAAATTTACAAGTAACCAGGAAAACGGACCACACGTCCAGAACGGGTCCTACGTTCAACCTTCGCCGGAGAAGGCGTTACAGGTGGTTGACTTGGTAACAAAAGCTGATCCGGTTCTACTAGCATGTAGGCGGGTTTAAGGTGATCAATCGAGATATTATCTTCTCTGCCCCTAATGTCTATTCTGAAGAACTTATCACCTCTCTCAATGACTCTATAGGGTCCGGCGTAAGTGGGCTGTAATGGTTTGCGGACTGCGTCATTACGTAAAAAGAGGTGAGATGACGTTGCTAGGTCTCTATGGACAAAGACTTTTGAGGTACCATGGCGCATAGCAGGTGCTGGCTGCAGGTTGCGCATCTTCAGCCACAGGCGAGTCAGGAAGTCTATGTAATCTGTCAGGGTATCTTGACCTGAAGATTCAAAGAAATCTCCAGACAAGCGTAATTGCTCGCCATATACATATTCCACAGTAGAGGCGGCCAGGTCGTCTTTCCATGCAGTTTTGATTGCCAAAAGAACCAGAGACAGGACTTCGACCCAATCGTCGCTCGAGAGGCAGCCTTATAGCAGCCTTCATCTGCCTGTGACGACGTTCGACGAGTCCATTCGCAGCAGGATGATAGGCCGTCGTTTGCATGTGCTCCGCACCAATCATCTTAGCTAGTCGCTGGAATGTGTCCGAGATGAACTGACGTCCTCTGTCAGTCGTTATTCGTTTCGGGCATCTAAATCGTGACACCCATCCGGAAAGAAATGCGTGAGTGACGGTTTCCGCTTTTATATCAGAAATTGGCATCACTTCAGGCCATCTTGTAGATCAGTCCACTGCAGTCAAACAATATTGAAAACCATGCGAAATAGGCAACGGGCCGACAAGATTAATATGCATACGCGAAAATCGCTCAGTTTTAGTTGCAAATGACATTACAGGTGAGCGTACGTGCCTCGACACCTTACATCTCGAATGACGATCTGACGATGAAACTCGAGAGTCAGATAGGGTCATGCTGTAGAACCCGATGTGTTACAGTAAAACCTTAAATCTCCTGCTAATCCTGGTACAATCAGTTTTTTAAGCTGTAATGAAGAACCATTTCTCAATATTTTTTGGAACTCAGCATCGGTTTCTTGAGCAGTATCAAGCTGGTTGTAATCGATCGTTTGTGACTGATTGCGTCAACAGGGCGGGAAAGCCCGTTTGCAACGACGTTGTCTTCACCAGGTATGTGACGAATATCGGTAGAAAATTGGCCAAGGAAATCCAAGTATCGAAACTAGCGAGGTGAGCACTTGTACAAGGGCTTGCTGCACGCGTACACAATCGGTTTATGATCAGTATAAATTATAAAAGGCTTCAGTTCGAGCATGTGGCGGAAATATTTAACCCTTTCATAAATCGACAGTAACTCGCGATCATAGGGACTATACTTGCGTTGAGCTGGATTTAACTTACGCGATAAAAAGCCTAGCGGTACCCAACTGTCACAAACTCGTTGCTGCACGACGGAACCAATCGCTATGTCCGAAGCATCCGTGACCAGGGCTATATCTGCATCAGGACGCGGATGAACGAGAAGTGTAGCATCGCCTAGACTCGAAAAGACCGAAAGGAGTCGTTATGGCGGTCTTCGAAATATCATTCTTGTAAACTGGAATTTGGTTGTAAGCACGTACAAGATCCAGCGTGCTAAAGACCTGACAATCATGTAGGTTGTGTGAGAAGTCTGGGGGATGTTAGACAGGGTACCTATCTGGTATGGTGCGGGTGTTCAATGCACGGTAGTCGCCACAGGGTCGCCAGTCGTTGCTCTTCTTTTGGGCCATATGCAGGGCCGAGGACCAAGGGCTGTCGGATCGACGTGCAATACCTGAGCGCACCATATCTTCAAATTCCTGCTTAGCAATCTTCATTCCTTCTGCATCCAACCGCCTAGGGCAGCAGTACACGAGCGGGCCAGGGGTGGTACGGACATAGGGAAGAATATCGTGTTTCACCTCACGCTCCGACGTGTCACCCGCTGGTCTCGTGATTTCAGAAAATTGTTGAAGCAGCCCATGACAAGGCAATGTACCTGCGACAGATTTAACATGGCACACAGAACAAGAAGCAGCAGAATAGGCAGTAGCAGTAAACGTTGTACAATTGTCTATAAAGCGTTTATGCCTTACGTCTATCAAGAGGTCATAAAAGGACAAAAAATTTCACTAATAATAGGCTTAGTTACATCAGCAAATACAAAGCGCCAGTTAAATGTGCAATTTAAACCAAAGTCAAGTGCAACGTTTATTGAGCCATAAGTAGCGATAGGAGTTCCGTTAGCGGCAAACAGTTCGTATTTGTCCTTATTTCGCCTCTCAATACGCACTGACTTTACAGAGTAAACACAAGTCTGAACCACTGTCCACTAAAAATTTCAAGCGGTCCGGAGATTCTTGGCAGTTACTTGCCGCCATCAGCGACTGCCTTTGGGGTTTCCCTCCGACCAGCTGCACGGGTCGCGGCGCTTGGTTGCGCGCGGGTCAAACTAGCTGTGGTACCAGCATAGACCGTTGCTGCGGGTGCGGCTTTTTAATCGATTCGCTTAATCTAACCTTAGGAAACATTTAAAATGTATCCCTACACTGGCATAAGAAGGACCGGCGATTGAAACTCTGCAAGACTAAGTTTTTATCTTGACTGAAAATTATATCTGGTGTTGGTGACAGAAGGTAATTACTGAGTAGGCTGTGAAATGTCGTTTTATTATAACAATTATATTTTAATTAACATATTATTTACATTGCAATATTAGTTAAAACGTTATCAAATTAATTATCTCTTAGGTGTAGAAATTATTTTATTTTATTTATTTGTGAAACACAATTTACCAAACTTATGGATAAATATTGTAATTTAATTCAAATAATTAAATAGATAATTCATTCAAATCAATAAATCCTTTACTCGTTCGAAAAAAGATCAATCTCTAAAGATAACATACTTAGTGTAAAAATGAGTCATTTAGTTTTATTTTTGATAAATATTTTATAATGAATACTTTATAGAAAATATAAACAATGTACGAAATATATAAGCTTATAATGAAATATTATATGCGCAGCACTCGCATGGAATGCAAGTATTTGTTTTCTGTGATTGAATTGCACAAAAACAACTTCCTGAACAGTTTACTAAGCTTGTATTTGGATATTTTATTATACGAATATAAAATATTTTATAGAAGAATTATAGTAGAATTTGTAATAAAAAAATATTAGAAAGTAATATCAGATAATATTTAATAAAAATTTAACATTAACTATTAAAAGGTACTATTTACATAATAGAGATGGTAGAGCACAACATCCTCCATGCATATTTTGCTGCATTTATAAGGCTAATCGTCCGGAAAGGTACCAACGTCTTTCACAAGGCCAGCATAAAATACAGTATGCATAATTTTTGAGGTTACCAGATGGCCCTCTTCTTTTCCAACGTCTTTCCCTTCCGAATTCTTAATACAATTCTGGCCCAAAATGACCTGTTGTATCCAATTTCTAAGGCTGGCCAATGAGGGACGGGATCACTTAATATCAGGTAAACCGCCTTATCTCCGTAAAACGTGGGTAAAAGTTCAAACAATAAATTAGTCGCAAGCGGATTGCCAGCCTTTGCAAGAATTGCAGACTTCTTTTATAACGTGTTTAAATTATAACAACCTCTAATTACCGCACATTTGAATAAACTGTGACATTAAAAATTGTAGGTGACATTAACAGAATTACACAAATATTTTTGTATCACTAGTTGATAGTCGAAAATATGAAAAGGAATGAAATATTTTTATTTCTTAACCAGCAGTCTATTGATATGAATCCACATAAAACCGATATATTGGTACTAGAGAAATAATAAAATATTTGTATCGTAATTGATAATACATGGCATAATTGTAATTTTTTGGGTTCCGTATCCAAAGGGTAAAACGGGACCCTATTACTAAGACTCCGCTGTCTATTCGTCTGTCACTAGGCTCTATCTTACGAACCGTGATAGTTAGACAGTTGAAATTTTCATAGATGATGTATTTCTGTCGCCGCTATAGCAACAAATACTGATAAAAAACAGAATAGAATAAATAGTTAAGGGGGTTCCCATACAACACTTCACAGAGCCAGCATAAAATAAAGTATGCATGGCTCTTGGGGATGACCGTTCGTACCCTTTTCTTTTCCCACTCCTTTCCCCATCAAATCTTTAATATCATCCTATCCCATCCTACCCTTTAACCTATTTTATCCACTTTCTGGGGCTGGCGACGGATACGCAACTCTTCGGATGTTGTGTATGTCCATGGGAGACGGGATCACTTAACATCAGGTGAACCGTCTGCTCTTTTGCCAACCTTTCCTATAAAAAAATACAAAAAAACAACAAAGATAATTTATTGCCGTTTTTATAAATAACGGTACGGAACCCTTCATGCACGAGTCCAACTCGCACTTTTTACTCTGTACGTTTTTCATATATCTCCACATCAACTTAAGGTCGATTTCACTGCATTTATACTCTACGTGATTTTTTTTAAATCATCACGCGGTTTTCTTGGCATCCGTGAGTCTTAAATAATGCAACAAAGTCCAAACAAATCCATCGTTGTCTTTAAGAGAACATGTGAATAATTAAAATTAACCGTATCCTATTGTGATGTATGCACACATTGTTACGACGGATATTACGTACTCCTCTTGTCTTGTGTTGATAAACTAACTACAAATAAACATATAAGACCGACTGCACAAGGACATTACTATGTACTACACCTGTAGTAGTAATGTCCTAGTGCACTATAATATCTCCTGCGCAGTAGGCTGATCTCTGAGTAAATTGGCCGCCGTGACCAAAATTCAGTCAGGAAGACTTTAATGTCCTTCATATCTAATTTCGGCCATAATGTTACGTTAACATTAGTGAATTGAAGTGTACACGCAGACACAGGTGCACTCTCTGTTCTTATACTCTTATAGCCCGATAGGACTATTATCCGATACGATTGGAGAAAAATCAGGTGTCAAATCGATTCCTCACATTACATACATTTTATAGCTGGTGGAGCATAACATCCTTTCACAGCTCTTGCTGCACTTCTAAGGCCGCGCTCGCCCGGTGAAGTCACCCCGCCCTATACAAAGTCAGCATAAAATAAAGTATGCATGAGTCTTTGGGTTGCCGGAGGGCCGGTCTTCTTTTACCGCTCCCTTCCCCTCCAAATCCTTAATATGTTCCCGACCAACTCTATCCAATCAAATTTCCCAAACTGACAACACGCATTCTACTCGCTGGATGTTGTGTGTGTCCATGGGCGAAGGGATCGCTTACTATCAGGTGAACCGTTTGTTCGTTTGTCATCTTTTCGTTGGAAAAAACATATATTTATGAAGCAATCAGATAATCAGTCCCTAAGGCCCTTACACACAGTCATTCTCCTTCCGCGGGATTCGAACATACCACCTCCGGGTTGTAAAGCAAAGGTTACTACTAATTACTACTATAATGTATAGTGCTCAGAAACTGGTGCACTTTCCCATCGTTTACTCTTATAGGCTGAAGCGGTGACTGTTATAATCAGAGAGATTAAGCACAGATAACTTTCCATCCCACACAAGGATAATCTAAATTTACAAAAATCGATCGTAAAAAGAGATCGGTTCACATTTTTGCCGTACAACTAGGTGACAAATAAATTAACTCTTCGGGATTCGAACCCGCGACGTCCCGTTTTTAACGCCCGGATTTATACCACAAGGCCGTGAAGACAGTTAACCGCAAACAAATGAATAGCGAATTGATTCCCCTATGTGACATATGCGAGTAATACAGAGCGCTATCGATATCAACGCTCCGATGTTTGGCGCATGTAGACACACACAGGTGGTGTCCATCACGGCTCGCCACGCAAGCTAGTCCTTGATCCAATAGGGTTGGCAATAATAATAACGTGTGATTTATTATCATAGAATTTTTTTATATTACATAGAATTTCTTTTCTTCTTATATCTTGAAAAGTAAAGAATGTATTAGTATGAAAATATAACCATTTGATGCCGATCGGTTGTAAATTTCATTTAGGTTTAAATAAAATTGATTTATAATCAATTTTTTGCCCCACGAAGGTCACAGGGGGGGATATTGTATATTTTTCAATTATTAAGTTATACAAAGGTTATACAATTCTATTATGTGGATACACTAAGGATGTAAAATAAGCAATAGTTTATTGAATTTATTTAGGTGGTAGGTGGTAGAGCATGAGCATGGTAGTCTACGGCCGCGCTCACAGATGTCTGTATAAAATAAAGAATGCATGACTTTTCGGTTGCCGGATGCCTATTCCTACCTTCTCTTACAGGACTCCTTTCTTCAAAAAATCTTTAAAATGTTCCTAACCCATCCTACCCAATAAACCGGTTCTATCCAATTTCCCTATCCGAGTTGTGTGTGTCCATAGGCGACGGCGTCTCTTTGTCATCTTTGCCATAAAAAAATGCTACATCCGTACGATGGGATAATTGGTAGAGTTGTTTTCCCTAAGCTCTTTACGGCTGCACTAAAGCAAACCTTTTTTAACCCCTAATGCAAGAATCTACGTGTATCTGAATTTAGGTTTATCTGATTGGGAATCATAGCTCCAAGCGGATTGTGTCCTTTGATGCGATTGTTCAAGCAAGCGTATTAAATTTAAACATGGCTTTTTGTACCAGAAGAGCCGTGGTAGCTCAGTGTCAATTTCTTAATTGCTGATTTATCACGTTCTCAACGGTGAAGAAGGATATCATCGTGAGGAAACCTGCATTTCTAATATGTGAAATTCGCCAATCCGCTCTGGGGCCGCGTAGTGGACATTGCCGTATACCCTCTGTCTAGGGGAGGCCTTTGCCCAGCAGTCGGACTATTTCAAAATAGGCTGTTACTTTGCTTTACTTTTTTGTGTACCAGGTGGAGGTACCTTTCCAATTGAGCAGGCCAATGAGTGCAAGAGCTGTATGTAACAAGTTGTGTTAACCTTAACCAAAAACACGTTACACAGGGAGCTCATGAGTAGGTCCTTGTCGACTCGTAACACTCAGATATGTATATAAAAAAAAGGTTCAGAACATCTTAGATTCGAAAAATGACGGAATCTGTCATCTGGCAAACGATGAAACTGAGAGGACTGACAAATGATGTGTTGACAGAATCGACATCAATCAATTTTAGTTAAAACCTAGACAAGGCTAGCACTAAATCGCTAAAATAAAACGCCTATATAGCGGTGGGTGAAATCAGGTTCCGAATGATGAAAACAATAACAGTTTTGGCCTAGGCACTGATATTATCACTCAACTCCACTCGTGTTACTGTTCATTCTGTTAAACATTTTCTGAAGTATTAGATTTTCTTAACAGGAACAGCCATTTTAACTTGACATCTGGAATATCTATATTAATATCATAAAGCTGACGGGTTTGTTTGGTTGAACGCGCATATCTTTGGAACTACTGGTTCGAATTGGAAATTTTTTTAGTGTTGGAATGGCCGTTCATCGAGAAAGGCTCTAGGCTATATACCATCACGCTGTAACCAATGAGAGAGGAGCATCAACGAAAAATGTCCCAAAAACTCTCTTAATCTCTCAAAATCTCTCTTTTATGGTTTCTAAATCGTTATTACATTTCTGATTTTAAAATTTTGACGGCACTGGATTGAAGTAACCTCATTCAACATTACGTTTTTTTTCAAAGGTTAATAATCTTAATATTTGATTTACGATTGAGGAGGATTAAAGATAGCCTTGTAACGTGTTTTGAATCTATTCTTAACACGTTTTTATGAAGTTTCATTCTCAAATAGACGTTTTAAGATGTTAAATAAAATGAAGATAGCCATAATTATCCGAATCACGTTTCATAATTGTATAGAACATAATGATGAAATATTGCATTGATTTTGAGTTACCTGTAATATTTTAATGTATTAAAATTCTAAAGATACGATTAAATTCGTAGAAATGACTAAACGATTTATGATAAAATTTTTTCAACAGTTATTCTGATGTGAAATATAGATCATGCCATACATATGAATACAACATATAGATATAGCCTATATGTTACTGGTTTTATAAATCGATATTAAAGGTTTTTACTTACAGAATTATGTTACCAAAGTCATGTTACTGCTGAGCAAATTTACATTATATTAGCTGTTGCCTGAGGTTATACCCGCACGATATTGTATTTAGATTTTGTTAACAATTTTATAGGTTTTAATTTTTTTACACGAAACCGTATTTCTTTTTCTAAAATAAAAGTAAAGCCTAAGTTACTCCCTAAACCATCAGCTATCTGCCTGTGCAAGTCCCGTCAAAATCAGTCCATCCGTTTTGTCATTTGTTAATAAGCACCATACTACTTTTATCAAAAGGCTCTTATTTCGATATTACACACAGACACTTGAATTTTATTTATATGTATTAATGTATAGATTCGGTACAGATTGTTCGTTATAATTATTAAACTATAGAATACTTTATATACCAGCAAAAACCATTTCTAAAGTCCACGCAGATAAAGTCAAAAACTTTTAATAGGAAAGATCTATTATTTTATAAATATATTACAAACTAGACTAAATAATTAAAAATTTTAAATCTCCGACTCGCACACATGATAGGAGCTTTTAGTCAGTCATTTAAGATACTGCTCATTAATGGAGTAGTATTCTAAAATGACTATCTATCTAAAAAGCAGAATCAATTTGAGAAATATTCGGAAGCTACCAAAAGACTTATATAAGAGTATTGAAAGTAAATATATGTTGTTCATTAAATTAGTATTCAAAACAGTATTAGCAAAAATGTAAAAAAAATCTCAAAAAATTATTTTTGAATATCAGGTATCGAGTACAGGTAGCAAGTCTTGGGGTGTGCCTGGATCGGTGTCCAGCTACTCCGTGGGGGCCAGGTCGGTGCCAGCTTCGGCGTCCTTGTACTCCGTTACCAGCGGCGAATCTTCCATCTCTGGTAAGTAATACCCATCAACCCACCTCTCACACACAAAACCAGTGTAAAATGAAATATGCCTGGCTTGTAATCATTCCGCCCTTTTTCTTTTTTTACACCTTTCTCTTCCTAACCCCGTGTTTCCATCACTTTCTAACCGTATACCTAGTGACCCCTATGAATACTGACAATGAACCTGTAAAGCTTAAAATGTTTTAGCTTATTTAAAAACAGGTTAACAGTCTGCTCAGTTGCCACTCACTTTGTCTGCGATAAAATAGTGATAAGTAAAAGTAGAGTCCTACTAACCGAATTTCGGCCACGGTCAATCAGCGATTAGAGATCAGCTAACTGCGCAAGAGATATTATAGTGCACAAGTGTACGCACAGACACAAGTACAACTATTCCTTTAGTCTCATAGCCCGATGGGACGGATATCCGACACGACCGGTGAGAGAACAGGCGCAGGACCAACTTTCATCATCATGCAGAATCATCTTTATTTTCAGGCAATCGGGATATCAACCCGCATTGCCGGAATGCGAACCCACAACCTTCGGTTTGTAAAGCAAGGCCTTATACCACTAGGCCACGGAGGCAGTTATAACTGTATCAGTAACAATACATACCTTTATTTCCGAAGGAGGAGCCCAGTTCTTAATAGTCAGATATCATAAGTTCATCTCTATGATCAGTAAAATTAGACAAATATAACGAACTAACGATACATAGCCGTGGCAACTCAGTGTCCGGGCGCTCGCCTTTAATTCTGTATA
>DWHK01002356.1:0-10038 GCA_018247855.1 Graphium androcles
GATTTCCTTGTCAATCCGAATTAAAAGAAAAAGAGAAAAATATTTGAGAAATCATGACAAGAAGATTAATTATTTTAATATTAATTAATTTCTTATGTAAAAAAGATACTCAGAATGTTATGTTAGTTTTTTTTAGAATTTCAGATTTATACATACATCTCGCTAAACCAAATAAAACGATTTAAGTCAAGAAAAGATAACATTTTTAGTATTATCCCTAAAGTCCTATATATCGTGATGCTGGTACATAAGATATGTTGTAACTTGGCTATATTTCCCTTCTTTTTAAACAATAAAAAATTGTAATTTTTAGCAAATAAAAATATGTAATTTGTGTGCTCATATGGCGGATATTGCACTCAGAGTAAAAAAATACGTAATCGGCGTTATAATAAAGGAAGATCGCAACAAATTGACTTGACATTTTGTCCCGCATGGTATATCGATAAAAAGTATATCACGTGGAAAGCACTATTTTTATCACACACATAGATAATTACTCGTACATATGCACATTACTTTTGGTATCATTTCCAACGTGTCATTGTTTATCTTGTACATTCTAAATCTATGGTTTAATTCAATTTTTACACTTTGTTCCTTCCTTCAAAAATGGACGATCGAACGAAAGTTTGAAACAGTAATGAACTGAGCGAGCGAAGCGAATGAGTTTTATTTTTTTTTCATTTATTGAGAAAGGGCTTTATCGCTGAGCGATAACATCGCCCTGTAAGGTTAACAATAATTATAAAACGAATGCTTCCTATTAAGGCTATCTTAGACCTACGTCCGCAATCCTGACCAGCATCCGAGCCTCTTCAGACATAGGAGAAGCTAGAATACCATTCAGGAATCCGATATTTCAGTTTTTATTTCCAATCGCATACTTTCTAACACAATACGTCCTCAACAACTCCACACTCGTTACAATCTAGTGAGTCTGCATGTTTCATTAAAAATGCGAACTTCTTCGACGGAATGTGACCTGAACGTAAGTGGAGTATTTTTTTAAGATATTTCTATTAAATGTGATCTATTAAACTACCTTTCTCACATGATCTTTCATAAAAATATTCCTGCCATTCTACTTTACTTTTACATTTACCTCTTTACATTATAATATTTCAGTTCCATCCAATTCAAGCTTTTAATGTTTAATATAACTTGTTAAAGATAATCCCTTTGGCATTAAGTCCGCCAACGTACGTTATTTGGGCATAAAGTATAAATAAATAAACAAATTTGAGAATACTTAAGAAAAAAGAGATAAATTATAGTTTGGTATAATATTTTATTAATAAACATTTTTTTACTATTATATGAATAAAAATCATATGTATTTTTGATTTAATATGTTTATAATATACATTTAGTTCTATCTATGGCAGGCAGGTAAACAGTGTTACATTAAAAAAGTGTATAATTCTAAAAGCTCCAACATCTTACGGTCTGTTTTGTACAATTCATTCATTCAGCTCCTCATTCATATCGTCAGTAAGTGGTGCTAGTCCATGGTAGCGTAATTAAAAAAATTGAGTCCATTCTTGATAGAAAGGCGTGTCTTTATATAAAAATATCATTTTAACTATATAAAAAGACTAAACTTAACTTATATAGACTAAAGCCCTGCATTGCACTTGTGTCTTGACAATATGGTTTTATGATTATCAAGATTTTTTTAATTGTTTACATTTAGAGTTAATTATCTTATTACTCTATTTAATTTTTATATAGTATTACTATGAAGTACGACTAAGATTTGGATGAAAATCTAGATAAGAAAACAAGAGGATTAATGATTTATGCCTTATGAAATAAGGAATTTTTTCCTTTTCTTGATTAATATTCTTGTCTTTAATTTGATATACCTCAAAGTCATAAACCTCATAATGAATACTTATATTAATAAGAAGAATATTTAAAAAAATCCTCTGAAAGATCGTTCAAATTTTAAAAAAATTTCGAGGATGATCTTACGGTCAAATACGAATTTCTTACTTTTTTCACATGTATTTTTTATTGAAAGGATGACAAACGAACGGACGGTTCCCCTGATGCTAAGCGATCCTGTCGCCCATGGACACATACACAACATCGAAGTTCCCAAATCTATACATTTATTAAAAATAAGTAATAAATAAGGCACTTATTGATGATGGCACTGATGTGACTTTTATATTATTATCTGAACTTTATTTTTAATATAAATCCCCTTTGCTTGTATACAGACCTTTTTAAAAATTTTAGAAAAGGAAGAGATATTTTAGAAAGTTTTTAAGTTTTTGGTTGGCTGTCTATCTATTTGGAGCCGACCCAAACCTTCAGAACGGCGGGATTGATTTTGATGGCACTTGTACTAGCAGATATCTAACGGCACAAAGAGTAACTAAGGTTAGTTTTGTTGTTGAAAAAGATTAGGGTTCCGTGTAAAAATTAAAACTAATAGCAATACTATACGAGTGAAACCGCAGGCAAAGTCTAGCCGATATATATTGTCGGTAAGTATTATACGTTCTACAGGTTTGGGAAGATTCTCATGATACTAATCGTGTATTTTGTGATCTTTCTATTTGAGAACCTTAGTATATTAATTAAAAAACTAAAGTATCACGGTGTCCGTGATTATGCACTCGATCTTGTTTGCTCTTATCTCTCAAATAGAGAACAGTGAATGAGATAATGTCATCGGGTTCAATTGTGCGTACGGGTGTTCCACAGGGGTCTATCCAGGCCCTTTCTTGTTCTTGGTTTACATAAAAGTCCAGACAATGTCTACAAAATGAAGTTCTCACCTATGAGAATTCAAAGGTTATTCTTGGGATTTCTACTGATTCCAGTTTGCAGCAAAAAATTTAAGCTCGGCGGCTAAGACATGAGTCGGCTAAGCTTCGGGTTGAAACTGACAAGGCATCGGATAATTAGTTTATTATTCTTATTTCCACATTATTATGTCGTACGGAGCACGGGTTCCGGAACCTAACAGTCTATATATAATGTTTATCTTACAGAAACGGGTGGCCTGGTCAGTTTATATCTTGATTAGAGATGAGATGAGTCGGTTTAGAGAAATATCTACATCAACCTTTCTATAACAATAATATACATAAAAGTATCGTGTTTGTTCGGAAAAAAAAACATCATTTGTTCTCTACATGCAAAAAGGGTATTACTCTAGAAATGGCTAGATGTAGACTGTCAGAAACCATAAAATCTTTCATATATAATTCATAAGCAATGTACAATAAATTTGACAATTTATTAGACAATTTTAAATTTGAAAAGTTATTGAAATTACGTTGAAAAAAATGCCTACTACATTGTTAAATAATACATTGAGGACTAAAATGTCTGGAAATAGTTCTTGATCCCAGCTTCAAGACCCGAGGCTACTGTAAATCGTATACCACTTGCTGTAAATTTGTTAAAAAAAATAGTGTATATTTGAAGAATTAATATTTGACCATACAGTTTCTTGCCGGTTCTTCTCTGGGGTGGAATAGGTTTGTGTACTGGTCACCTACGACCGGGTTCCCACCTTGTTGTGGCGGTAGTTACAACATGTAAGTGAATCCCACAGAAAGCGATACGACGCGACACGGAGTGGGCTCGTAAAGTCCGCTCTCGATGCGTGCTGGAGGGGTTGCAGGGGTCAGGGGGATGGTGGATAGGTCTGCGCCGCCCGTGGCTCGGCCAGGTGAGCTTCGAACTTTCGGCCACTGTCCCCTGTCCTTTGCAACCAAGGGGAACCAAGTCGCGGGGGAATAGAAGGGTCAGGTAGATCGTACGCCGCTCTCCCTATCCTGCTCAACTTGACTGGACTTGGATGGATGTGGCGTAGTGGGGACGCGGTGGGTGGATTTCTACCTTCTGCGACCGAATCAGGGTGAACGGCGGAGCCCTCCCACGGGGACTGGGAGGCTTGTTGCCCAATGGTACTTGCTCTCTTGGCTCCTATGGTACGCTCATTGTTCCAGTGCGCCTTGACTTGAAGGAGAGGTGAGATGTCCCCGTTGTGGGGCTGAGTTGGTGGCCAGCGCTGGTGGGGTCGTGAAAGTGTGTGAAAGTGTTCCCAAGGCCCTGACGACATTCGCTACAGTAGAACACCATGGAGGTTTTAGTCGATGAGAGTCCGATGTAATCTGTTCTTGTTCCCATGAGACGGGTATTTTTTTGATGTAACAACTAACCTTATATGGTGTAACAATCAGCCCTTGGTGCATGGTTAAAAGTTACATGTCTCTTAATTCAGAATTTATTGATCTATGTAATTTCTGCAGAGGGATTACTTAAAATGATTATCAAATATTTACCCTGATTCAATAATCAATCAATAATCTAACAAGCCTCTTTATTCATTCATTCATTTGAAACAACGACAAAAACAAGACATTTAGCAACTTAAAAAAAATTAAATAACAACAACAACAACAACAAAAAACCAACCTCGGTCTCTTTTAATTTAATATTTTGCATTTTCCTTGAATGAAACGTAAGTTCTGAACAAAGAGAGAAATTAATTTTAATTATATATTATTCACATTATTAAAACTTATTGAAATAGGGTATTTCTGTTTATTAAATATTTTAGTTTCCAATTTTCAAATATCGAATATTTTAAACATAGCACGTTAATACGTATCCAATTTAGATAAATTTATGAAACCCATATGTTTTAAACTTAAATTTGTTTTTAAACGGCCGTAAATTTCCACGAGACCAGAAAGGATCGGCAATCGGCCGTGTTTTACATTTAGATAAATTGAAGGCAAGTTCTTCTCGGTACTCATACATTAAAAATACTGCAGCGATACGAAACAAAAGAAAATCAAATACTGGCGTAGGAAAAGATTGATTTAGTTGGAAATATTTTTTCCATTATGAATAGGTATGAATTGTGAAGGTGTTTAATTAAGTACAAGGGTTGCTAAAGAGAAAACCTCAGAGAAATCGAGCAAGCCATAAATTTATTATAATTACGACATTTTTGAGGCAGTAGATCATAAAATCCGTCATATAATTCTAAGTGAATTCATAAATATTTTTATAAATTTACATAAACTATAAATCATGAAAATATATACACAGGTAGAAATAATTATCGATGTAGCGAACGCTACTTCCAACAAATTCCGTTTAAACTCTAAGCAATACCGATATTGGGAGGTAGGGCATTCCACAGGAAAACAGATTGAACGAAAAATTATGATGATGCTGTTTAAGTGAGGCACCGTCATATATATTGCAATGGATCCTTGTCCTTATCGTATCGTATTTTGATATAGGTCCACTGCTGGGCAAAGACCTCCTCTAGACAGAGGGCATATGCAGGTTTCCTTAACCTGTTGTCCTTCACAGCCGAGCACGTGGTAAATCTGCATTTAAATTGCAATTAAGCAATTGACAACTTCATTGGAGCTGGCATCGGGGTTAGAACTAAGGTTCGCCTCGAGTATACAGAGTTAGAGTCGAGCGCCCGGACACTGAGCTGCCACAGCTCTTTATAGCTAAAACAGGAAAACTTATTGATATACTTCTCAAAAAGCTTTTTGTCACTAGTGTGCCTCTGGTGAAATTTAATTTATTAAAGACATAAAGTAATTTTCGCAAATTAAAAATAAAAGTAATTAAATTAAATAAAACTTTTAAATTCATCTTCAGATTTTCCGAACTTTATTTAACAAGTATAATAAAATTAAAAATTTTAAGTAACCCCCGCCATAAAAAAAATATAAAAAGTAAAATTAAAAAAAATCAGTGGCTGCCATCTTGGATTTGAAATTTATCATAGTGTATAGTATTCTACTAGTTACCCTTTCATTTGATATTGAGGGAGTTATGGAAAAATATGTAATCCGCCATTTTGTACTTGCGGCCATCTTGGAGCGATTTTCATCAAATGTAGCTAAGATTCTAACTAATTCCTCCTGACTGACCTTTCAAACAAACAAACAAAAATTACACACAAACAAACACGTCAAACACATAACACCCCGTCGTTTTCGCAACGGGGGTTAAAAAGAGCTAATATCAAAATTACACATTTACACGTAAACTTCGCTAAATATCTATCATAAAAACGAACCTACAAATAAAATAAGTTTTTAATTTTTCTACGGAAGAAGTCAACAAAAATAAACTCTAAATTTTTCTACACGTCACATGAGAAATGGGTTTAAATTTGCTATGCAAAAGCTTTCGGGCGACAAAGAAAGGACCTAGTTTTGAAATTGCAACTTTTAAAGTATAATGCACATGTCAAACGACTGTTTTAAATATATGAAAATGTTCATAAGTGTATACAAAAGTATCTTGCATTCTTTTAAAGTCTAGTTTTAATATAACTTTTATAAAGTAAAATGCTTTTTCATAACTTTCATCTAAAGAACAGAGAATATAGGTTTTTTACCATATATACATTATATACATTAAACATTTTTTTATAAAAGTCATATGACGTGACATATAGTTTGCTGTATTTATGTACATAACAACGACAAATATACGTTATATTTGTATCATATTTCAAATAATTAATTAAGATATTCGTGGATAAACAAAATAAAAGAAAATATTTTATGAATTATTTCATTATAAGTCATAGACTTCTGATATTGTCCTTTTTTGTTTTTTCGATAGTCAAATACAGATTAAAAATTTAATGAGGCTCGTTACAAGATGCAAGCACTATATAGTGTTTGAGACTTTAAAAGGTTAGAACGAGGTTGAATCTAGAACACACCTGTGCTGGAAATATTACAGTGCAATCATCTGTGTGTGTAAATACAATTGCAATATTTTTTTATACTCATAGCTGGTGTGGCAAAAGAGATAGAAGATTAAATTTTGAGTTTTAATTTAATAGCTTAAAAATAAAAGTATAAAACATTTATTACTTTTAGCATTTATGCAAATATATAAATCACTGAACTTTTCCTAAACGGTTCGGGTAAATATTTTGTGTGTGTTTAGTTTATACTCAATAGGTTGCGCTGTTATTGGTTACCAAAGTCCAGACAGGATAACGCCTGCGAGGCCTGCCATTTGTATATTAATTTTGAGACAGCTAGCTTCCTATGAAATGCTATTTGGAAATTAATTGCCTCCCCGTTCATGACTATGTAAAGACCTGGCGGGTCACCTTATTAACAAAAATGTTATTGACTACAGTTTTTTTTATAAAACTATAGTCAATAATAATAAAGAATTAAGTTAAAAATAATAAAGTTTTTATTTTAAATTGTGTATAATCAAAACATTCTACTGCAAATTTGATTTCGCTGAAATCTGCTTGAGAAATCTAACTGAATACTAAATATAAACATTAAAGAGTGAAAATAGAATTGAAAGATTTTCAATTCAAATGAAACTTTTATATTGAATACTTGGATTGTGACCTTCTCCTTCTTACTTTGACATTCTGTTTTAAAGTATTGTCCATCAGCAGATAATTATAGTATGACTATTTTAATAGCGCTTCTATTGCAGAAAATAGTATCTAATTGGTTATGATATAGTTTTCAAGCATGATGATGCAGACAATTATAACATTATTAAGGGCTCTATGGCTTTCTCACTCGATCTATATGCTCAACGGTCTAATAGAATTCCCGTCAAAATTTCAATTTATATTACATTAAAAATCGATTTCGTTACGGCGATGAACGATATTCATGCAAATAAATGATTTCTGATTTCTGAAGAACGAGGAAATTCTCATTCTCATTTTAAAATGATGATGAAGCAATAGTGAGTTTCGTGTATCGTGCTATTAATCAGAGGTAGCTGCTATTAGAGTGATAGGGAAAAAAGTTGAACATGTAACGTAATAATTACAAAAAACTTTGATAAATTTTCCCTACCAATATCACAAAATAGTATATCAGTATTAGTTTTTTTTTTGGTTTAGATTTTGCTACAGAGTGATATAAATAAAAAAAAACAAATTTTAAAAGGAGGACTGTAAATGTGTTTGGTATTTTCTTGATATCATTTACACATTTTAAGGCAAAAAGCCACGGTGTAAGACAATCAAAATTTTTGTAAATATACCTTACAATTACAAGTTTAACTATTTATTACGATGTCATCCTTAGTTTGCAATAATTATTATTAAAATAGCTATGGTCTTTCGATTTGTTTTAATTGAAACTTGTGACTGTTTAAAATAAATGAAAAGTAATTATAACTGGCTGAAATTCATTGACCGAGCGAGCGAAGCGAGTAATATCTACTATTTGAATTCGGTCGAAAAACAAATTTTAGGTATGTATTTATATTTATGTATTTTCCGGATAATTCTCGAATCAGTGCTCCAAATAAAATACATTTGAAATTATGTAGGTAATATTAGTACAATTTTTAAGCTCACTGGGGATCAAAATCGATTGAATAGTTGTTGAGATATTTAAAAAAATGTGAAATAATTAAAGAAAATAATATAATCTGGAGGTCCAAGTTCGCAACGAACTTCTAATATAAGGTTAATATTGGTAGTTACGAGTACATATATTAATTGTATGATATACGTCCGCTTTAGAATACGGAAGTACTTTACCTATCCTAATGATATATGGCACATGTGTGTTCTAACTTAGTTCAATTTAAAAGATAGGATATTTTTTGGTCTCGGTTAATTACCTCAATATGTCTTTGGAATTTCTAAATTCAAAATTTAAGCAGCCAAAATAACGTCTGCTGGGTCAGATACCATATACATATTTAATGGCGGACCTAGTAGACTTAGTCAAGCCCAAATTTTGCCAACCAATCACGATATCTTTGTAACTATAAGTTCAATTTACTGGCAATTTGGCATAGTTACTTCTTTCACGATAGCGACGCTCATTAAGCTAACGCTCATTATCAACCTAATCATATGCATGTAGTAAAAAGCGGTTATTTTATTATAACAAACAGTCACTCCAATTTTATTTATTTGTATAGATTGAATAGTACTTGAAACTTCATATAAATCCTAAGTCGATTTTATATTTTTAACCCTGTAATAACGATATTTTAATCATATTTTGTGTGGTTTATTAATTATTTTGAGCAAATCTAAAAGAAAAATCAATTGCTGAGATTGAATTGTCGACGAGTTGGAATACCTGCGGTGGGTGTCCATAGGCGACGGTTGTTTCATCACAAAAGAGACAAGAAGGAAGAAACAAAAATACCTCTAAGTAAATAATTTTGCTTGCTACTACTGACTTTTTTATACTTTACAGTCTGAAGAACAAAGTCACTCATCTCCTATTCTTCAAGAATGCAAAGCATAATTATGATAAATAGTTAAAAATTTCAGATGTAACTACTTTACATAAAAGTGCTTAATAGTTGAACTTAATGACTTTAAAATGATATAAGGGTACAGTTTAAGGGTCATTATTCTTCATAACTTAATTATGTCTATTAAGTTACCTTCTTAACTTTTCCTGACGAATTTATTTATGTTAATGGACAAGTTTTTTGTCACCCTTCATAAACCTTAAAGCTTTTATATTTATGTACTACATGTAACCGCAATGAATTTCGTGTGACGTGTTTGGACAGATTCAAAATGTTTTTCCTCATTTTTTTGAATCCTAACATTCCATTATAAGATAATTTACTATTTTATTGAGTTCCATTACTTTTTTCAATATTAATTATGTAAATAAATGTTTTAACGCAACCTTAATTTTTTTTACTAATGTCGATATTTTTATTTGAATATATCTTTTATTGAATTTAAAACAACCTTAAAAACAAGAGTTGAATTTCTTGGTATAAAATCATGTACAAAATATAATAGTGAAGACGCTTTTCATTATCAACCCAATGATCAAACCAAATGAATGAGCTCTGAATTTTTGTCTTTTTAAAGAATATTTAAAAACTATTGTATCATAGAATATAATATATGTATAGAATACTAGCTATTGTCTGCAGTGTCACCCGCATAATACTGTTTTTAGGTTTTATTTTTTTTATACGGAACCCAAATTATTTGTCAAAAATAAATTATATTTAGCCTATTTTACTCCTTATTAAATCAGT
>DWHK01002357.1:0-10036 GCA_018247855.1 Graphium androcles
ACAAATACGTCACTGTGAGCCGACCGCGGGTTGTCGTAGGTCAGGGTAGTTGGTGTATTAACGTTTAAATTCAAACTAAAATTCTTTCTTACTCCTTCGTGTGTTGAGATTTTGTTAAAGTAATTACACAACTACAATGTTCACTACATGAGCTTCAGAAACATGTATAATAACTGTTATAATTTGCACTTTTAATGTAGATATTGAATTTTTAAAATCTCACAGAAACTGTTTGATGTTCACTCTTTCACTGTCGCGACGGTATGCATACCTTTTACCGGTTGTTCCATATATACATATATCTTTTACCGGTCAAATAGTGATCTAAATTAGTCTAAACTCTTTATAAAGAATCGAGTTTCAAATAAAGATATAATTTTTCAATCTTACTGCGAGTTTTAGAGAGAACAAGAGTTAGAAACCCGTAATGTCATTGTGTGCTCAATGTTAGCCGTTGGCGGAAACAACGATTGTTATTAAATAAAACTGAGCAAGTGCAAGTCGGATTCGCACACCGTGGATTGCGTACATTACAAATTTTCGGAGCTAGGATGAGAAGGGATTTTTCAATAACTTAAACACTATTTACAATATTAAAAAAAATATGTTCGACATTCACTCACAAAGTCCTTGGATATATCACGAGGAAATTATATTTTCCTTTTTTGATTGGGGCTGCTTTGGGCTTTTTAACTGAGAGGATAAAGTAATATTAAGGGGCAGTAAAGTAGTTAGTAGCGGATAGTGTAGTGTAGATAGTGTAGTAGGTGGTAAGATAAAAGTGACCCTTATGTGAATACATATCATACCAAATTTCTATTCAATCGGACCAGTGGTTTCGGAATTAATTGACTGTGACAGACGGAGCAACAAACAGATACGAGAATGATCCTATAATGGTGTGTTTAAACGCATGACACGAAGCCCGGCATGCAGCCTAACGGATAGTCTGTCAAGACGTCCGGCACGCCTGCGACACGTCAGTCACTGCAACCATGGCGGGCAGCATGGATGTTAATATTGTGTCGGCTATTACCTTCGGTTTGTCTTATTAGTATAGAAAATAAAAACAGAAAATTATCAATGAATATATAAAAAAACTTGTTGATAGAAGAAGGTGGTAGATGATAAAGATAATTAAAATAATAAAAGACGACACACAAGCGATCGTGAAATCAGTAATGGCGGCATTCTATATGAATTGCGAACTTTATATTTTATAATGCACATTGATTCTTTGTGTCAAATGTGTAAAAAACTGAAATTGGCTCCGATTGCGACAATCGCATGCACAGACATCTGTTTAAACGTTTGCGCCTGAGTATGCGCCCGTTAAATGTCGCGTTTTTTTTATTTGAGGTACGAAATCCTCAAAATAACAAAAACGCCCATTTTTAGATAGAAATATTTACCTTATCATGTGCCGCAAAGAATAACTCCTGTCCGACATTTTACTATTGGAAATCAACTTTCCTAGCGACTTTTACTTACAAGTACGGACTTAATGCAGTTTTTATGCATAAGTACTTATTAATGTGCAAATTGGTCTAATAATCTTTTTTTAATAAAATGTCATAACTATTTAAACATTTAAAGAAAAAATGTTGGTGTCTGATTACTTGAGTTTAATAATTTATCAGAAAGTACCCAGTTTGGTCATAACTTCAGTCAAAAACTTTAACTTTAATTAATGATATACTTTTTGATAATCATTTAGAAATTTTATATGAAATGAAAGGCAATTAAATGTAGAATACAATCATTTACATTATTCGTAATGCCCTCCCCCATTTTGAATACATGCTCTTAATCAATGTGGCCAGTCATGGATCGTAGCAAGCCCCACTTTCATATTCAATTCTGCCGCTGCTTTAACCAATGATGCTCGAAGAGACTTCAAATTCTGATGAGGTTTAGCGCAGATTTTTTCCTCCAAATATTGCTATACCTTGTACTCCAGTGAGTTTAAGTCTGGACTAGAAAAGGGCCAGTCTTCATGCCCGATAAAGTCAATTCCACGGGCAGTCGACCAGTTTTGCGTGCTTCGTGCCCTATGAGAGAGGACTATGCACCAGAAAGATTTTGGAATATCCAATGTCAGTTTTTGAACATTGTTTGAGCAAGAGGTTCTATTGTGTTTCTTAGGACGGTATTTTGGTATATCATGGCACTGACTTTTACACCCTTTTTCACAGAAAAACATCTTAAGCCTGAATATGAGACTCCAAGCTAAACCATGAGTGGCAAAGGATAATGTCCTCATCGAACCCTCAGAATGCACAAGCTGACTTCTTCACTATTGTGGGCATACACCTTATTTTGTTTGTTATAACTCTCTTCGATGATAAAAAATTTTTCATACGAAATCCAAATTTCGCAGTATTTTTTCCCACGTACTGCCGTAACCAAACGCTGGATATTTCCAGCTTATGTTTTTCAAACGCTCTTTCAAAAATGTCTGGTCTTTTTACGATAAGCTTATAGTCCCAGGTCTCCATTTAACACTCTTCTGACCGTGGTTTTGCTTGACCCCATCTGCAGAGCTAACTTTTTTTGTTTACGAACAGGATTTCGTTGGAATTGCACTTTCACTGCTTTGATGTTCGCTGGTGTCGTAACTGTGCAAGGTCGGCCGTTCCTCTTATGATTTTCGAAGCTTGAATCTTCAGTGTATTGTTTGATAGAATTAATTTAGTTTTTTGCAGAATATTGAAAACATCTGTTGGCGCATAACCACAGCAGTGCAACGCGATAACTGCTACCCTGTCTTCGGTCTTCGACCACTCCATATTTGAAAATGAATAAAAATTAATTTCTTTTTTTAATTTCAGCAAGCGCGAACGTCTTGTTTTAATAATTAGTCAAAGTATATCTGGCCAATATTCGAAAATCAATAAAAAAAGCCTCAGAAAACCTCGGACGACTTTGCCAGCTTCACAAACACAGTCACTTTGTGACATTTTCTGAGACTGTCCCCAGTCCGATTTCGGTATTGCAGTTACGCTAATTTTTTTGCATACAATCATTGTATTTCTATATAATATTACTAAGGAGTTGTCAACGAAGACTGAAAATGTTAGAAAAAATTGAATATGTTCTTACAAAAAAATAAAGATGCACATAAAAACTTACTATAGATATGTATAGACGGATGAATAAGCTAAAACGAAGTCCTTATGTTACTATCGTATGTTCAGATAGTGATATTTTTTTTATCTATTTTAAGTATTATCGTTCTTTTTAATAAAAGCTATTTGAAAATTTACTATTAAAATTATTTGAAAATATTTGCTGCGGATGGTAATTGAACCCACGACATGTGATGATCCACAAACATAGCCTGTTCTAATTATTCTGTGTTGCTATCGATCGGTATTTTCATTATTATTGAAATTTTTAATAATTAAAATTATTTCACAATATTTGCTTTATGTTAAAATACTTAAATCACTTTATTATATTTAATTTAACACAAAGTTTTATGAGACGAAAGTTATTATTCTTTGCACCACAAATCCTTTCCTTCCTTTGGTTAAAATAAGACTAGCTAGAGGATTAATTTATATCCTCCATCAAAAGCACTATAATTATTTTAAGCATTGATATTATAGATAACTAAATTAGGGTCTTACTTTATGACAGACGGATGTAAGCAAATTTTCTTGTTTTTAAAATTTTACGTCTAAGATTTGTATGAATATTAGTACAGAAAATTATGTATAGGTTTATAAGTATTTATTGTGTTGTATAATATTTTTATATATACATATATTATTTACACTATTTTAGTATTCAGTTGTCCTATTTAAATTATTGCACCTGCCACAATTCTCTCTCCACGCAAAGTTGACTGGTAGAGAATGCCCAAATGGTATTAAGTCCGCCGTTTGTAATTCTTTTATAAGGTTTTGCAATAAAGTTTAAATAAATAAATAAATAATAAAAAACTTTATCATATACTTCGATTAGAAGTTACGAAACCAAAGTTGTAGAAAATTTTATTTGATTAACATAAAAGTTTTTATAAATTTCCTGTGATACGAATAGTTTACCAGATATAGCGTAAAAATCATTCGTAGCCTTTTTCTCAAAATGGCGGCCGCGCAACAAGAGTTGCGACTCCACAAACTTGAATTATCGTTACAGTAACCCCATCTTGACACCAAAAAATAAAATTTCCCCGCTAGGCAGCTAGGGTAAGCTCTGAACTTTCGGATACTATTTCGTCTTCTATGACCAAGGGGTTGCGGAAGATAGGTTAATGGTAGATACGTCTGTGTTGCCCCTGGCAAGGTAGGCTCAGAACTTTTGACACCGTTGCTTGTCTTCTGCAATATTACAGGATGGTGAATATATATATCGGCGCAACAACATTTAATTATTCATAATTTCAATTACTTCAACAGCAAATTTTCTAAAGGGCCTGTTGTTATTATTACATTATCTGTGCAATAAAACAATTATTTAATATACAACTAGTAGTGAATACAGTGATAAAGAGAATGATTATTTTTAAAAACAGCAATGGGCGCGCCGCGTCGTCATATGTAATGGCAATGCAGAGGGCCCTTGTAACCGCACTCCGCACTTTAAGCCTCTGTCGCCTATCTTCTGCAACCGAGCTTGGAGTTGCGGGCAAGAGGGGAGTCGGTGGGTCGTAAGGGGCTTTCCGTATCCACCAAGACATGGGAGAGCCACACTGCAGATGGATGTGGCAGTTGTCCCTGAGGTGGGGATGCTTTGACAGCTAGCGCTAGGGGATCGCGAAAGTGTGCGAAAGCGTTTCCGTGACCCCGTCGATATGCGCCGAAGTGGAACACTGTTGAGATTTTAGTCAGTGAGGGCCCGACTTAACTCATTCTTAGGCCCGCGAGACGGGTATGCATTTTTGTGCAATTCCTCCACATTAAAAAAATATAATACAGACTAATCACCTGATTATCTAAAAATTTAAAATGATCTATGCATCGGATGCGAATATAAAAAGTCGGTTCCAGTTGTAATGAATACCTCTGACAGTAGTTAACAAGGAAGTTAGTGCCTTCAAATATCCTGACAACGAATCCATCTCTCAAATACAGTTAGCCTTTCGTTCATACCATCCCTTTGGGTTCCAGAGTTCAGATGCCGTGGGATTAGAAGCCGATCATAAGTTATTCGGGAATAAGGCTAGGAAGAAAGCTTGTATATTGTTTTTTACCCATGTATTATGGAAAATATTTGAATTTTCATCATGTGTTGTGGTTCATATTTAGCAAAATATTGACATGACTACAAGTTTCGGATTTGTTTTCAGCTACACGCTTGTTCGAGTTTTGTTTGTAAGCATTTTGTACAGGGCTTGTTACAGTATATTGGTTATCAGCAGCGTTGGTAGGTAAAATCACATTTTATCATCGTTACTTTAAAATAAAATGTATCTGTGTTTGGCTGTCAAGAAGGTTTAACAACAAACTCACATTCCCGTAATGTAAGGTTAATCTTTACTTAAAGACCTACAATGCATTACGGAGGAATCTGCATTAAAGATTTTCCATTTTACTTTTTTAAAAGATAACTGTTTAAATCTGTACAAATAAATAAAATTGATCTGTGTTTGTTTATAATATCAAAATACCCTTTTACTAAATAAATATGAAAGCTATACAGAGCTAAGTAAAATTTATGTATGTGTATTTGACATGGCTTATCTTCGAAACGGCTATAACTATTTTGACGGGACCTATACTAGCAGATAGCTGATACTAACCCAAGTATCTTAGGCTACTAGAAAAAGACTGAGAAAAAGAATGCGAGATCTGTGTAAAAAATAAATTCTTTTATAATTGTTAACGAAGTCTAAAAATAATATTATGCTGGCAAAACCGCAGGCTAAAGCTACTTGTTAATTGAGAAGTGTTTTTATAATATAGACGATTTTGATAATCCAATTGATTTTGAAGATGGTAGAGCATAACATTCTTTGTACAGCTTTTGCTGCATTTCTACGGCCGGTCTCGCCCGGGGAGGTACCGCCGCCCTTCACAGAGCCAACATAAAATAAAGTATTCCACTCCTTTCCCCACCTAATCCTTAATCCTTAACCCATCCTATCCTTTAACTTGTTTTATCCAATTTCCAAGGCTAGCCACGCACACGCAACTCTTCTGATGTTGTGTGCCCATGGGCGACGGGATCACTTAACATCAGGTGAACCGTCTGCTCGCTTGCTTATCGCGCGTTACACGCTCTGAACGGATGGGAGCTAGACCGAAAAAGTGTAATAAGACTTATTTTTGACATTAATATAAATAATATCAGTGCCATCTAGGTTGACCTATGAAGACTATACCGCCATACGCTTAAGCGCTTAAATCTAACTTTTGTAGATTTAAAACTTAAAATAGATTTAATTATTATTTTCAATTACAGTAATAAGACTCGCTACCTTACTTCGTATTATAATTTAATATATATAGTTAGTGATTGTTAAACTATTAGATTTTTAATTTTTTCGAAAATATTTTAACACAACATGGTTATGAAAAGGGAAATGGATTAAAGTAGAAATCTGGAACATAGCCAAGCTTCATTTTAAAAAGAGTCAATTAATTAAAACGTATTGTGGATATTGAAATGGTTTCATTTTCAATATAGCAAGCATCTAATACATATATATGTACTAATTTTTATTCTACTTTATAATGCAACGATTGGAATTTGGGTGACAGAATATTACAATAAATAATTTTAACGACAATGTTCTTTATAACTTTGCGTGTTTAAATTAAATAAATTAAAAATAAAAAAAATTAAATTTCGCATATGTATAACTGTACAGATCATTTGATAGAGAAGATACATATGAGCACAATTACCTTATCCTTAATCCAACAACATGTAAATTTATAGGATTTAGTAACCACCATCAAGTTAAAATAATAAAACAAGTTAAACCCAAATTAATAATAGAAATGGTTGATACAGCTTGCAGTCTTGGTTTTACTTTAAACAATAAACTGTGCTTTGAGGTGATGTCAATAATATTTTCAAAATTGATTTCATAGATTAAAAATATTATATGCAATTCGTGATTACATAAGTGTGGAAGTTAGGAAATAACTTTTTGAAAGTCTAGTTCTAGACGTAGCCTTACAGTAGGCGCGCGTCGTTACAACATCAAATTTATCAATAAATATTGCCTCAGTTGATGTTTTACTGACCAATATAACTAGAAAATTGACGTAATAAGTAATTATAAATGCAAATATATCAAAAACTTATATTTAATCTTAAAAATATAACGAAAATTAAAAAAATAGGAATGTATCATACTAAATGTACTAAACTAGTTAGAATCATCCGATGCTGAGTTTGAATAATTGCATTCATTAGTGCATATTATTTACGTTGCACTTCGTTACTTCTATCAATTTCTCCATTTTCTCCACTGCCAAACTCGTTGAACATTTTTCCCACTAGCTTTTCGAGGTCCATATGAGTATTTTTTTTTATTCATGATTACAAAACTACAAAATATACAAAATATTATCGGTAGAATATCCCATCTACAGAATACTTACGGGAGGCGCGCGTCGAAAAATTTACGATCAGCAGTTTAAATAAACACTAAATACGCAATCCAAATTCTACCAAACTGCTAGTAAAGCCTCGACAACGTACGAAATATGTATGTTTGGACGTTTGTTACTCAATTACAAAAAAAACAGATAAATGGATTTATTAGCTAGATACATAGAAGGACTGAAGATCTAGTCAAATTTGCAAGCATTCCAAATTAATAAAAAAGTGAAGTGAAACAATCTGATTATGATTTCGAATTCGTTATTTGTGTGCGTATACCAAATAGGTAAGTGTCGTTGATACAAGCAGTTATGTTGTAATAAAAAAGAACAAAACATATATTTTGTTATAATCGGCGCAGTATAATTCAAATATTCATTTGACAGCGAATAAATTGTGAATAAATCTTATAAACCGATTTATTATTTATATATGATTGATTTTTTTTAAATATGTTTATTAGTAAAAATAAATTGATAAATTTTCACATCTAAGCACTTGGAAAGTTACAGATACCTATTTCTATAGTAAACGATAGATTACTTCGAGTTTTATGAACGTTTGCACAAATAAATTACAAAGATTTTGGCTTGACTTTGAGCTGTTATAATTTATATATATGTTGCAGTTTTTAATATTATTTACCAATAAAACTGAAACAAATCATAAACAACGTAAAAATATATGAAGGATAATTTTGCTCTACTGAAAGAAAATGTCAAGACATATGAAGAAGACTTTTACTTTATTAATGTAAGTGATAAAGATATTATAAGTATATTTAAATCTTTAGATATAAAAAGACTACAGATTAAAACATTAAAACATACACATTTCTCACTTGACCAGTTTTATCTTTAAGTTAATTACACGTCGTTTAATTTGTAAAAGTAACCTTAGTTTGTTAAATATGTTTCCAAAAAATATATGAAAATTGATTAAATAAATTATAGTAAAAGAGTAATAAGTAAAATTAAACAGAATAAACTTAAATATAAATATGTATACGCAAAGCGAGGTCATTGATTTCCTGTTCAGTAGATAAATTTGTACATATTACTGAATAATATGTATACATTGTTTTATACAATATGTATACATTGTTTCAAAAACACGCTTCGCAAATGTTAAAACTGTAATTAAGTAAAAACTAACTTGGGTTAAACACTAAGCGGCTATTTAATAAATCGCTCTATCTAATGCACAAGCAAACGGAAGCATTTCAACATGTGCCGTATAGAAAATGAGTACATTCACGTTAAATTTCAAAACACTGTAAAGTTTTACATTTCTCATGTAAAAACTAACTATAATATACGCCCATGCTAATCTGGGGACGGCGTTTGTTATACAGACCTTTGTTGGAACCGGAGCTGTCCTAGGAACTGTCAGACATGAACAAACTGAGAACTGCAGCAAAAGGATTTTATGCTCTACCACCTAAAAAAGCTTCCTTTTGCGTAGGCTTTCGGAGGGTCCCAAAGTCGGTCGAAGCAGCTGCCTAAAGCAAAACGGTCCTTCGGTGTAATCGTTGTCCGACGTAAGTATCGAAGTCGCCAAAATTCCGGAAGTATTGCGCAGAATTTTGCGCAGATTCTGATAGGATCACCAAAATGCTGTAAGATTACAATTTTAAACGTTCCCATGAATTTATATCTTCTTTTCAACTTAATAGAGCGGCAGCTCTAGCACATAATCTACTGGTAATTGAATCACATAAGCCGACTATACGGCGGTATTGTATAGTGCTGATAGTCGACTGGCAGGTGGCGAATAAAGATTATTGTAAAGTTACACAAAACTTGCTACTAATGTAAGTAATATTTTATTAAATTTGGTAGAATTTATTAAAACTGTATATGAGTTTGAATCCGTAATAAAATTCCCCTGATAACAGACGTCTTAACTTTATTTTCACTTACCCGCGATAAAAACTGTTTGTGTCTGTGCAATGTATGTTTGCAAAATGCCCTTGTACTAGATAAGCATTATAAGATATTTATTATTTATAGATATTTATTATAAGGGCAGCGTTTTTTAAAAAAAAAATAAAAAAATAGCTGGATTAAATCTCATTTTTACTAAATTTCTGATAATTTTGCTTTCAAATTGCGGAGACTCCTGAATTATAAAGTGCAGGTCACATCAAAGAACTAAAGAGCAAGGCTCAAACAACAATTAATTCCAAAACGGTCATTGGAGCCGAATACGGCTTGACGCTATGTATGTATATATACTATATGTATAGCTTTATTTATTTATTTATTTATTTATTCTTAATGCACAAAATTATGTACAAAGGCGGAAAAAGAAACTAATGCAAAAAGCATAATCTGCCAGTCATCAATTAGCTTTTTATTGGTACTATTTTAATTTCTTACATTTGGGACCAAAATTGTATCAAATCGTCCTAGTCTCCTTTAGCAGGCTATGACGTCTTTTTTGGTTGACGCATATAGTACGTCAGTCATAT
>DWHK01002358.1:0-10035 GCA_018247855.1 Graphium androcles
TATGGCCGAAAGAGCTATAATGACAAACGAATTTATTTCAGCGTATAAAAAAAAAGTATAGACTATTTTTTTAACAGATCATCCGGCTGCACCCTCAGATTCAGAGCCAGGACCAATTTTTGACTTGTCATCCGAGACATAAATCATCATCATCACCATCTTACTTATCAAACACACCCAAACGTTCTGCCCGTATTGTCCTAAACAAACTAAGAAAAACACAAAGTCTCTGTTTGAGGGATTTGAACCTCCTGAATATAGCACGATAGTACAAAACAAGGTCAGACCAACTAGGGTCTAAATCTGGAGCAATTGGCCGTTTTTTTTTTTTAAAAATCGATGATATATATACTGCATAAATATTTTTAAATATATATTTTTTTTCATGGTATTATAAACTTAAGCTTTTATTTTTACATATATAAATTTTATATACCACATTATTTAATTGAATTCATAAGAGATAGTGTAAGCCATGGTCAAAAGTAACAGCTATATACGTTTAATAAAAACAAGAAAGCGCTTGGCTTGAGTTGCACATCCAGTTTAATGTTCATTAGCAAAACAGTTGAAAGCGGTTCTACAATAAAAACTGGCCAAGTGCGAATCCAATTGGCACACGAAGGGTTCCGTACTACTGTACCATGTAAAACTCAACACTTGTATTGGGGTCCCCCTAAAATTTTTTTGCCGTTCTGTGAAAATTTCAACTTTCTACCTATATGGATCATGAGATACAGCCCTGTAACAGACAGACAGACCGACGGACGGACAGGGGAGGCTTAGTACTATGGTACGGAATCCTAAAAAAGAGCAAACAATTCACACCTGTGATCATAATAATAATACGCAAGGGAAAAACTGTCCAGTTAAAGTTTATATAGAGAAGGAGTGCAAAAAGCAACTTTTTTATGTAATATAAATTATGAATATATTAAATTAATGAACAAAATCATCGCACAGTAACTTAAAAATGATCAATATAATTAAAAATCTTACGGTCAAACTTCGACCATTACGGGATCTCTAGTTCAAATAAAGAATTTAATACATATAGTATATATGAAATTTATTTGAATTTAATTCTAATTTGACCTTTTCTCAATATTTTTCTCGTCGTATTGGAATAGCAAATTTCTTGTTTCGTGGCATAGTTACGATCCCAAAGTATACTTGGATAACTCCGCAGAGCGAATTTCAAATCGTAGACATTATATAATAGCGAAACGAAAAAGGACTTTAAATGCGAGAAATTTTCCATCGCTACTTTTTATGCGAGCGGCGTTTAAGTGGAAATTTGCGTTATTGCATAATGAATTTTAAATTTTAAAGCCCGTCTTTTTCGTTTGTTAAATGTTGATATACATATATATTTGCAGATTTTATTGTTTTAAATTTTTACTTTTCGTTTTTAATTTAATTTTCGTATTAAGAATTAAAACTCTTAGAAACGGTGTTTCTTAGTAACTTTAATAACGTATAAATAAGGTAATCTTAATAACGTATGAAATATAACTTGAAAGATTTTAAAGTATAAAATACTGCCCTTAAAAATAGGAGGGATGTCGGTTCGTTATCTTCAAATAAAAATAAATATTTTAATTTATAGGATTCACATAAAAGTTAGATATCAGAGAGACATATAATTTATGTGAATAGAAGCAATAGCATAATTTATATTTTAGTACTACTTTCGAAAAAATTAAAGCACTGGCACGCGATTATGTTATTTAAGAATAAGTGTCTGTAATAGATAAATTATATGGAATCATAACTAAACCGCAATAAAGCCACAGTCGAACTTAATATTCGGATCGACGAGTTTCGCCCAATAATGTTGGTATCAACAGAAGTTTCCGTTTCAACCACAAATCGTTCGAAATTAGGTTTATGTCTTATCTCACACATTCAGTTCAGATATTACAGTTACACTAATTTTCTTACCTGATTAATAATTAATATAACTAATAGTTTGCCACTAACTTGGACCTTGCGATTATTTTGTGCCTTGAAATTTTTTCACTTTTATTTAAATATCTTATAAAGTACTAAACCGATTCGGATGCCCGACGAACTTAAAAATTGTACTGATATTGCCTACATATAATATTAATTTCATTTCAATCGAAGATCTGGTTCGAGAGTTATCGCGGAACATATAAAAACATACATAGATACATACATAAAATGTGTTTCGCTCCAACTCTAATTGTAAACCTTACTCGCTCTCTAGTTTTAGATGAAAGTATGGGGGCTTTTACCCAATATCAAGTTCACATGTTTATGCTTATAAATATATGCCAACAATTAATCCAAAGTCCAAGTCCAGCCAAAAAACTATCATCCGTACCTAACGCGTTATATGGGGTCATACAAGCGCGTTATACGAGATTAATCTTGCTTCGCTTTTTCTATAACGCAGATCCGATCTACCGTGTTATAGAGGGGATTACTGTATATCCCATTTTAATATCTTGCCGAGTCACTAAATATATTAGTGAGATCCGCCTTAGCGAAGTCCGTGTCATAATCTAGTATTTAATTTGTTTTTGCGGTTAGTAATATCGGATAGAGATAATGATAACAGACCCTTATAATACAAAATCTAATTGTCAACGCTTTGGAAACCAATAAATTTAAACTAAACAGACTTTTTAGGCACCAACCAACGGGACCCTATTACTGAACCCTACGCTGTCTGTCAGTCCGTCAATCTGTCAGTGTCGATAGACAGTTGAAATTTTCACAAAACGTGTATTTGTGTTGCCGCTATAACACAAATAATTGAAATAAATTTAAAAAAGCTACTCGTGACATGATGTTTTTTCTTTCTTTGCTCGATCTTAATAATGGCGACAAGTAGACACTGGATGTGTTCGCAGAATGTAATTCTATTGCTGCTATAGCAAGAAATAATAAAAACAAAATTGAATAAAAAAATTAAAGGGGGCCCCATATAAGTGTTGAATCTTATATTGTACCACGTACGGAACCCTTCGCGAGTCTGACTCGTACTTGGCCGGTTTTTTACAGGATTTGCACTATTCAATACACTGATATCAGCATTTAGTGATATCGCTAAATAGAAGAAAATAATATTTAAGATAGCTAGTTTATATTTATGATATCGGTTTTGAATTTAAAAATGTAATTGCATAATAAAATTAATTCCTTTTTTTTAAGTATAAACGAGTTATTCATATGATCGCTAAACCTTTCACCACAGTATTTTCCGCGTCTTAAACAGGAAGTATATTGAAAACAGAAACAGATTCTTAAACAGAATACCATGCGTCGGCCGACATTATACCTTAAAATGCTTAACGTTTCATCACGTAAAAAAATAAATACAAGAGAAATAAATATAAAAAACGGAAGACTGAAGGTGATCTTCTATTCAACTATCGTATAAAGAAGTATATAAAAAAACTTGAACAATTACGGGTATTTTTTGAAGTCAGGAAATATATTATTGTTCAGGAAATACTTTTAAATGAAGTGTGAATACGTATATACAGAGGTGTCGGTAACGGTAACAGTGTCGCGAATTGGATGGTTTTTTTCCCCCATCTTAAAAATGCCAACATACATGTGTGTCTATGTATGTACATACACAATATATGTACATACTTATACACAGAAGTGTCGGTAACGGTAACGGTAACAGTGTCGCGAGCTCAATTGTTCTTGCCCATCTAGAAAAATGTCCAACATTTACAATATTTGGTTACAAGGACATGATATCGCCTTCGAGAATGTCTTAATATCGTTTTATTAATTTATCAACAAGTAGCTGAACGATAATGCTGTTCGTAAATCATTGATAAGCCGCGTATTAAGAAATAAAAACATATCGTCATCTAAGACTATATAGTGATAGAAGGACTATATATTGATTAAGAAATTTTAATCACCATATAGTCTTTCTTGTACCTTATGCTATTTTATTAGAGCTTGGGGCAAGCTTTAAATGTTACGGCGTGTCATATTAACGGTTATATTCCTACTGAAAACAAATACTTGTATGGCAAATAAATTATTATACTAGATTTAAGTATTAGAAAAATCAATTTGGACAAAAGGTAAGTAATGCTTATTTTTTAAAGTGTAAAACAAACAACCAGTTTACCCAGCGGTATGTATAAATCATGTATATCGTCTATAGAAATTAGAACGAATTTTAAAATTCTACAGGGTAGAATCTATGTGTATTATAACAATTTATACAAATTTTCTAACTGAAATTAACATAGAACTAACAGGATCAATCCAGTGCAGGTCAAAAAACCTTTATCCCTTTTCCATATCGCCCTCTTTTTACCTATATTATTCTTGCTATATCTATTGTACTAGGGTTGACACACACAAGTTTAATATTTAACTCACCTGCGTCTGTGGCGCTAGTCGGGGCGCGCCGCACGAACACTGTTCTCCACAGAGGCAGCCGTTGTCGAACGCCCTGCCTGAAGCCAGATCTCCCAAATGCCTTCCGGACGGGGTGACAACCCTGAGGGCCGACGCGTCCGACTGGGACCTATGGTGGCCCCGTCTGGCCGCCGGCCTTATCTCCTCGGCCAATATCGAATCGCGGAGCTTAGTCGCTTTGGATCGCTTCGTATCGCCACCGAAAGCGGTTAAAAGCCAGGCGAGACGAAGCGAGAATTCGGCGCTCTGCTTGCATCTGTGCACCAAGTACGGACGGAGGACGTCCGCCACGTCACCCATCTCGATGTACATGGTCGCCAACTGGGGTAGGTAGAAGTCCACGTCCTCGTAGGGGAAGGAGAATAGCTTGTTCGCCAGATAGGTCTGAACACCGGCCTCTTTAGAGTTGAAGAGGTACGAGATGGCCATGCTCATGTCGAAGAGCGTGCTCTCGAATAGGCGGAGGAGGAAATCCTTGTTTTTGGATGTCTCCGCCGCGGATATGTTTGTTATGATGGTAGGCGGTAGGTTGTCTGGTGGGTCGGGGGGTTTCTCTGTCTCCTCGGGGTTGCCCGAGTCGAGGCTTTCCCTGGACCTGGCGGCGGCTGGAGGCTGGGGTCTGTCCTCATCGGTGCCGTCGGGCGGCGTGTGTATGCCAGAGTCGTCCGAGCCGGCCGGCACCTCAGGCGGCAAGGCGAGCCGCGGCACGGGGGCGTCCATCGGCAGACGCAGTTGTGCCCCTTCGGGTGATGTGGGCGTCATGTCCTCCGGTATCCGTTGAAGGACCGAGTCCAGGGATCTGTTCCGTTGGTGGCCGCATCCTGCTGGCGGCCCGCTAGAGCCGGTCACATGTCTGCAAACAAAGTAAACCATAATTATTATTTCTTCGTGTTTTATCAACCAACAGGAAAATACAAAGATGTCTTTGGAACATGTTTTATGTAGTTTCGCGATATCATCGCCGATTGTGAATCTATTCAAATATTCTATATAGAACGTTCCCTTAAAAAATTGTGATAAAAGGACATTACAATATTATTTAAATAAAATACGAATAATAAATACTTAATAAATCGTTTTTATTTTACATTTAGCAGTTTCCTCTACTGAATGAGGGAAATAACATTAGACTATTTGTTTAAAAATAAATACAATCCCAAACACAGAAAAATGTTCCGCGGCGACATTTAATTTTAAGATCAGGTTATGCCACAAAAAAAATGGAACACAGCGACATACATAATCGCAAATCATGACGAGTAAAATTCGTTAAAATTCTAATTATATATTATCTATGTTTGTGAACATGTATTATCGTTTTGGTAATTCAAATTCATGTTTCCTGTGCAGCATACAAATTGGGTTAATCACAAATGTGAATATTGTGTGCATTTAGAAGTTACATTGTCGTACAAATTTTAAATATTTTGCACTTCACGGCGTCTCGAATGTTCTATTTTTAAACATATTTGCGTTCCAAGATGTTCATTGTTTTGTAAACAAAATGTTATATTTCTATAAGCATAAAAATCCAAACATAAACATTCATAAAATGGTAATGAAACTTGGGTTTTTCTTTTGAATGAAACAAAAACAGCGATTTCTTTATTCTTTTGAAAAGAAAAATAATGCAAGACTAACTATAGAAATGACGGCATTCACGTCTTTACAAAGTTGCTAGTAATTTTTTTTTTCTATTTATCTCATACGATTTTCTTGTAGGTAATTTTTTGAAATAACATATTACATTTAAAATTTTAATTAAATTATAGCTTGTGCGCTGTTAATCCAAGCCAGCATTGCCATCTCTGAATAGCGAATTTTGATCCGTGGGTCATATAATACAAAAGACGTATACGAAATGTAAATAAAATCTGAGGTATTTCCTCTCACTCGGTCGAGGATAAAGATGTAAAGAAACACCAACAGACAACATACTTGTAAAAGGGATCCTCGTAATAGCGTATGCCGACTACCACTATCTTCCGCACCATAATGGGAACGCACAAATCACAAGCGCAAGTATTCACAAACACTTATTCAGAAGGCACATAACACAATTAGCGTGTTTCACACCGCCATGGTTGTATCACTAGAACACCGATTACGCGCAATGTGTACGATAGAGCGACGAGCACACGTCCAACCTCGACGAGAGCGCGCGGGGAACTGCTTTACGCAAGCGACAACACTAGCATTGTAGCACTACGCCCCACATACCATTCGAATTTCGAAGGATCGCGGTCGAAGCGCGTAGACAAAAGAATAACGTTTAAATTTCTACCTGCTCCCCCACAAAACAATTGAGATTGAAAACCATCTGGACAAATAGACGCACTCAAGCAGTCCGACGACGAAGTAAACACGTAACTATTTGAATTTCGCACACGGGCATATAGTATTACAGTCGCGTACAAAACGCTGTTCGAAACTTAATGAGCGCAACGGATCGGAATTTCATTCTGCCCATCATAAACGGCAACTGACTGATGCCAAAACGACGCACGACGTACGAATGAGCAACCATTTCCTTAACAGACTAACAGGCGCTGCGTATTAGATTATCGCCGCGAGCATACCAATACGAGTACAGTTACGCACATAAATAGTAATCGAATGGATGTCGGTACTGTCGCGCGCGAAACAGCTGAGATGTTAGCGCGTGACATAAGATTTACGAAAACATGATACGCGAGAGTAAAGAAAAAAAAAGCGCGATAGAGAAAGCGTACGACGACCCCGAACAATTCGAGACGTCCGATCGTTTTCGTAAGGTGCGCGCGTTACGGCCGCCTCGTACGGAATGCGATCCGATCGAAAAAGGAAGCTGGGTGAAAGAAAAGCGCGCGTAAAGGTCTCTCTGCCCATCACTCCTTGTCATATTAAGACTACACACCACGATAGCACAGTGCCAAGTAAAAAAGTCATTCTAAATTAATTGAATTTTTAAATCTGTCAACCTAAGGCCGTGCAAATAGATATCAAAAGTTGCTTCTTCATACAGAAAGGTTGACAAGCGACTGTGAATCCGATATTGAGTGCTTCCGTCGTCTATGGACACCCACAATATTCGAAGAGTTGTTAGTGTGTGCGTATCCAGCTTTGGATGGAACAGTCCATTGGGTAGGGGGCGTTAGAAACATATTTGGAATTGGCTGAGCGAAAGGATTGTTAAAAAGGGGTCATTCGACTTACAGGCCAGCCAATTTACGTTGATTTTGTATGGGTATAGCGGTGGCTCTTCTCCGATCGAGCGATCTGATAAGTGCGGCAAGAGTTGTAAGTAGGAAATTGTGTTGTGGCACCAAGTTAGACTTAAAAGTTTTGGATGAAAAAGAATAGTGCATTGTAAGGTTAAGTAATCGTAATCCCGTAATCCCTACTCGATCCTAGTATGGCACGGTGTGAAGTAGAGTTTTTAGAGGCACCATTCACAATAGGTCCAGGCGACATTTAGTTGGAAATGGAACGCAGTATGAAGAACGGCGTCCAATGCACACTCACGGACGGATTTTCGAAAGACGACATTCCATTGGCTGTTAGGACGATCGCGAATAGCCCTTAAGCTCTCGTGGTCGGTCGAATGGACTCGGACCCCGTTTATATTCGGAATGCGACCGTTGTCGGGCGATAATGGGGCACGTGGTTAGAACGAACGCAGATGTGCCGACGACGTATGCGGTGTACCGAGGCGCCCATTGAGATCTATTAATGGAATATCTCGCGTAGAATTCGATGACCTCAAAACAATTACGCGGAGGTTATGGAAGCGTTTGAATGCGTAAT
The DNA here is from genome assembly GCA_018247855.1 of Graphium androcles. NCBI lineage: Eukaryota > Metazoa > Arthropoda > Insecta > Lepidoptera > Papilionidae > Graphium > Graphium androcles. The sequence continues at coordinate 8,212 of DWHK01002358.1, forward strand.
ATCTTCTCGCCACTTGTGTATTACTATCAGAAGACTGACTTGGACTGTTTGTAGTTTTAATGTCTTTATTATGTACCCAATTGCTTTATAAACTAACACATTATGGCTTCAGCTTCGCTCGCGTCATTGGAGATTTTGTAATATTTTTTCTGTACTTCAGGCACAACATTGCTTTTTACTCTTGCCAGTAGACCAAATTGTCACTCCGGACGACAGACTAAAAATGTTTTTTTTATAAATTTTTTTCTTCAGCCCACTTTTTTCTGGATGACATATCCTGTACTTGTTTTATTGTATCTTTAACTAGCGGCCCGTCCCGGCTTCGCACGGGTGGACATAAGATTTTTTTTATATTTATATAGCCTATGTTACTCTGCCTATGTAGAAGAATTTTTGAAATCGGCACAGTAGTTTTTGAGTTTATTCATTACAAACATACACACACACACACACAAAAAATACAAATCTTTCCTCTTTATCATAATTGTGTAGACAACGCTTGATCAATATGTATAAGTGATTTTTTATTATGCTTTATGTTTTACAAATAAAATAAAAAAGAATTATTATTACACATTAAAGAAATACATCAAATATCATATCCGGTACTACCACATAGTCTTTGATCGTGTCATTAAATCGAGGTGATTTCATGATCGACTGCGAACCCCGAAGGTCATGACGTATGGAGCGAAGCCAAATTCGCGAACGGCTTTATTGCCATCGAAAGTAGGAAGCCCCTTTTTTAGGCGAACGATCGATATTAACGACTCCGTATAGATAAAAATTAATTTAAGCGACGCGGTTAAACGTGGAATTAACTAGTCCGAAGGGCGACCGGTAGAATATCTTAATTTAAAACAACTCTATTATACAAACTTAACGTAAAATCATACTATATAATGTAAACTTAGCACACACAAACATTCGCTTAAAAAGCTATCGTATTTTAGAGATACCATTATACTGAAACATTATTTTATATTGGGATTAATATTTAACAGCAACTTGTATAGAGCGATCGTCGAATCTAGATTACATATTCAAGGCAGAGGTTTTCAATCAAATTGATTTTTTTTATGTTTGTTACCACGAAACTACGTCATTTATTAAACGATTTTTAAAATTATTTTTTTAACCGAAAAATTCCCATAAAATCATCTTATAAACCGATTTAGTTTTTTGTTTTTGCAATAATAAAACTGAAAAAATAATATAACGAAAATTCACTTCAAAGGCGTTTGAATAAAGTTTTTAATTTTTTGTGAAAATAATATTTGTATAAGAATGTAGCCAGAGGCGATGTTTCTACCACGCAGTCGTCATTTATCATCATGGCCGCTTCCTCTGTTGCCAGTCTAAAAAAACGTTAAATACTGATCAATTATACGATCCTTTCTGCGTAGCGTTATTATTCTACAAACTCTCGACCTCCTGGCGAGACAGTATTGGGTCAAAGCAACACAGCCGAAGCGGCAAATGGCAGACTTCTTCAGAGCAAAGTGTTCCTTCTCGGACTTTCATTATCCCGACTTCAGACGTCGAACCCGTGATAGCGTTTCTTGGTAGTGCAATTAATAATATCTTGAAACTATTATAACATTGTGGCCACAACTTACGTTGTTCGTGTTACAGTTCAAGCAGGGGTTGGATGAACTTTCACCGAGTTGAATAAACCATATGGTAAATTAAAAGGAAAAAAGCTTGAAATGTACTCTCTTACAACTTAATATTTAGAAGGAAATCTAAAAAGAAAACCAGCCAAGTGCGAGTAAGATTCGCACACGAAGGGTTCCGTACCACCGTACAAAGTAAATTCAACAC
>DWHK01002359.1:0-10034 GCA_018247855.1 Graphium androcles
CTCTTAAACTACTGAACTGATTTTGATGCCCACGAAGTCAAAAATTGTACTAATATTACCTACATGTATTCTAAATTTCATTCAAATTGAATCATTGATTCGAGAGTTATCGCGTTACATACATAAAATGTGTTTTTGCCCCAACTGTAATTGTAAACCTCACTCGCTTCGCTCGCTCGGTCATTTAATCCATATTACAAGGATAAGTATTAGTATAGCCCAAGGAATAGCATCTATAAACTATATACACCTGAATAACAAAAATAGTTTATTACTTTTGCTATACTGCAATCTTTTAACACGGGAAAACCATTTTGAAACTGTTAAATGGCAGAGATCACATGACCCGACAATTCAAGCTTCGAGCTTAGATTGGTGAATCAGTATCCCACATTATATTTTGTGATAAAAATTGTATGTACTGCCTTTATTAGTAATAACTCGTAATGTAGTAAGATATTACAGACTTAACTATAAAATAAATTATAAACAGTAAAAAATAAAATATAATAAAAAGGAGTATCCAAACTGTACACAAATCATAGGCGCACTACACAGAAGCGCGTTCGTGCCCGCAGCCATGTTTAGTTCGTGCAGACAAATATTTAACAACCGGCGCAGTGTTGTCCGTCCGTAGGTACTGGCTGTCTGAATATTATGTAATAATAAAACATAACGGAAAAATAAATCGCGTAATCATGTGGCATGATGCCGCCATTTTGGTTTATTGGCGCGCTGTCGGACAACTCATTTTCGTTGTGAAACGTAAAATAAATATTCATGTCACATTTCAGTATTCATATGGTTTTATGTTTACTGTCGTAATGAAAGCATCTCATATATGTATATGATTACACATATAAATTACTACTTTAAATTATTAAGCATACTTGTTGTCAAATATGAAATTAAGTTTAAATTATAATTCACATGAAATTGATTCCCACAATCTTGAAATTTGAAATTCATCTTTTTTAAACAAGTACCATATCAATCGTCTTTACACCTGTATTATAGAATTAAAGCATTATGGTACACCGATTTATCCTTTAAATACCAGGATACAAGATTATTGGTATCTTTAAACCTCTAGAGAAATAAAGCAAAATAATTATTATTTATTGGTTCCGTTTCCGGCAAAATTAGTAGTATAGTAAAGAATGAAACATATATAGGCAAGATTGTAGATAATACGAAATAAGTAAATTAATACTTACGCTCTAACAATATCTTCTTTATACAAAATCTGTCTAATAGGTTTTGCTTCAGGTTTAGGCCGCGCAAATTTGGGTTCGTCTATAGGCTGAAATGCTTTATACACGTCGAACCAAAGTGGCCTGTCATCAGGTTTCATTGCTCCACGCGACAGAAGCCCTTCGACTCTAAGGAAGAAAAAACAATCGTTATAATAATAAAAATATCACATTGATACTGTGACAATAAATTCAATCATATTTTTAAATTCAAGATGATGACAAGCCTATACTGTTATTTTAAAAAAATCACTAAAATTATCAAAGATTGTGGATGGCAGCCATAAATATAGTAACTATTCGTTTCTCGTACTTTCACCCACTTTAGCATTTACTGCTCCGCTCCGTCGAAGTGTTGAAGCATGATTTTGCGGGTTAGGTAGCCTAATCTTGTGAAGATGACAGATGGACATATTATTTAATATTCTAATTGGAACTTCGGGAGATTATATTTAAACAAACAAAAAAAATATCAGCTTTCATTTTATTATTATGAATTTGTATTCAATAAAGAATCAATATTATTAAAATGTTTGGTATTAGCAAATGTATTTGCATTAAACAAATATGGGTTTCATTTCATACATTGGTAAAAATAGTTATTATCCATGTCTCATTTCATACACTAAAAGCATAGAACAACTTTTAAACAAAATTTGATATAGAACTATTCCTTACCAATGACTTTTTTTTGTATTACCCTTTTAATTATTTTATTTATTATCTAAAGCTAATATTAAATTACTTTGATTCATATGTCAAATAAAATTGACTCTTTTCTGCTAACATTTCCTTATCAAATACTTTCCACATTTAAGTCTAACGGTACATTCCAACATGAGCAACAAGTAGCAGCAATATTGCGAAATCTACAAGCTGTAGCACTTCCCAGCAATGGTGCAATCTTTCCCCAGAATATCTACATAGCATTGTTGTGCCATTATTGCTACTTAACTCTGCAGTGCTTTATCTGCAGGTAGCATAACAAATTATCAATTACATATGTTCAAATGAAACTACATACATATATATTAGTAGTTTGCCATGAACCTTACTGGAAATATAGCTTGCGGTTATTTTATTTTAATGTCTAATTAACTACTGAACCAATTTTGATGCCCAACAGACTTAAAAATTGCACTAACATTATTGGAGCACTGGTTCGAGAGTTATTGCAGCATATACATACATAAACTGTGTTTTCGCCCCAACTGTAATTGTAAACCTCACTCGCTTCTATCACTCAGTCAATAAAATATTGTGACCCATATTATTATATTTACTTAGTTTTTCAAATCAAACATTTAGAGAAATATTATTTGTAAAATATTTTAATCTTCTATATTAGTAATAAAAATTATTAGGTATAAAAAAAATTGTTTTTTTGGGACATTTAATTTAATATCATTAAAATTATTACAAGTTCTTATCACTTTATAACTTGAAATAATATGTTTTAAAAGTCATTCTGCATAGCTTGAAAGATGGTCTTGCGCAAAGTTTCCCAACCACTTCGCTTTGTTTCAGATACTAGTTTTTGTTGTAACTTTCTAATGTCCTCCTCTAATTCTTCTCCCAATTTATCAGTTTCTGTTCTGTGATCTACCTCCATTACCTCACATCTAATGTAAAAAAATTGTTAGTAAAAATTACTTATAAAAGGAAATGGTATGAATCAAATAAATGAAAATCTGAAAATTACTCTTTTTTAAATGATGTATGGATTTCCTTCAGAGCCTTTAACTTTTGCTTATGAGCATTAGTAGCCTGCTGTATGCATTTTATAAAGGCTCCTGTAAGATGTTCTAATTTTTGTTCATTATCCTTTAAGACATTATAATCGGCTTCTAAATGTGTAACCACTTCTGATAAATTATTCAGTAAATTATCATCGGTTTTCTTCCTATAGTATACAAATAAAATTCAATTATAATATGCATCAGCATACTAGTTTAAATAACGCATAAATTTTGACAAATAGACAATACATAATTTTATTTAAATACCTTGCATCAATTTGATGGCACATAACATTAAGCAATTTTTGACGTGATTCTCTGCAAACTTCCACACTCTCATCGTTTCTCTTCTTTTTGTGAGCTGATATATTTGAGTTTATTTTACTAGAATGACCATCTTCAACTGGTTCAGGTTTTTGGCGTTTCGCTACCTTCTTGGTTTTAGGTGAATCTTTAAGAAACTGGGATTCATTAATGAAATCACTTAAATCGTCAGGCATAAATTTAGATTTCGCAGTTTTTTTCGACATAGCCATAGTAATGAAATCAAATAATTAAAAATCCGACTCCGTAACTATCAGGACGAAAATGTAATAATGGTTCCCGCCAAGAAAAATTACCGCGTTTTCGGATATTTTTTTTTTTTAATTTATAACAATTAGAAAAAATAGAACACCTACCTGGAGAATATTGTGCCAATTCTTTCCAAGCGACTAGTAGCCATTATATATGTGTTTTCTTTCTCCCTTTCTTCGACTTATATAATTAAATTTATTAAAATGCTAAAAATTCACTTTAGCTACAAGTTTATATTAAATTATAGACAGAATTAGAAAATAGAATTAAAAATTAGGTTATTCCTTCAAATTTAAAAAAAATTATGTCCAGAATTAGGAATGGGTAAAAAAATATCGATTTGTCAAAAGATCGATATTTTTTCAAAAAGGAATCGATATATATTGTTGATTGATTTTCTGGATATCAAATTCAATATTTTTTACGAGTATTGTTCAAATTTTATAAAGTATTTTGCATATTTAAGCTCAAACTCTAGTTGAAATGATACTAAATAGCTATAGTCTTACTTAGTAGCTAGATTTTTATTATTGTCACAAAATTCATTTTTGTCGATAAATAATAAAAGATGAAGTTGAACTATACAAAAACATAATAAATTTTGAATGTCGCGAGCTAGGTGCGTTTCGCCTTATTTTTTAAACTTTTGCTTATAAGATTTTTTACAAGAAAATTGTACTGATTCAATGATAAAGCTAAGCGAAGTAAGTGTTTTTTTACACTTTCTATTTTTTTGAAAATATTTTCAGTAATCGCGATTTAGGTTTAAAATATCGATATACTGAAATTTCGATACTTTTAAAACTACCGATACGATATATATCTATATACTTTTTGATTTGCTCATCCCTATACAGAATACAAAAAATACTAATGTCAGAGGTCAGACGGCAAGTATTCCGAAATGCGCTGCATTTAGTTGTAGCGGACTTCGAACTGCGCTACATATAGCAGTTACGAATTACAGCAAGATCCCAAGGCTGCCAGACGTTACTTATTTTCTCAGGAGTAAAATATATGGGATAGAGTAGTTTTAGTATGTACTTAAGTGTAGGCATACCTGCTACCTTGGACTGACGGCCAATCTACAGGTATAGGGTCCTAAAGGTACGTGAAAACACTGCTCATTTTTCTTAAATTCTCATGGTTGATATTTACGTATATTTTAGAGAATATTGTTAAAAAATAGTAATCAATACTGCCAAACCCCTTTCACCGGCCGTAAATTATGCCAGACGCTCTAAAGCTCACAGAAAAATGATATAACTTTACTTCTAATCACAAACTCGATCCTTATACATAGTATTTAGGGAACTATTTCAATGCTTCCTGTAGAAAAAACCAGCCAGTGTCCAAAATCTGCCTTTTTTTCTTAAAGTAACGTACGTTGAAAAGTTGTTTGTGTTACATATGACGTGCTTATTTATAATGAATCGGAACGAATCGGAATCCAAGAAGTGATTTTATAAAAGTCGGACAAGTGCGAATCGTACTTGCGTACTGAGGGTTCCGTACCACCACACAAAAGCCTCTATAAGGCCTGAATTAACACAGTTATTTAAGCCGTTATTTCCTCGGATATCTCTTACTTTAGTATGGCGTAGGATTCACAAGTTTCATGGCGTTTCTGTGGAGCAGAACTTTTGCAAAGACCCTATTAAATTGTTGAATGTCTTTCTTTATAAACTGCCTCACTCTCTCTCTTTTGTTCCTTCATTCCTTCCCTTGATTATATCTCCTTATCGTCAGATGTCCCTTAATTCACATTCAATAGAGTGAATGATTTATTTTTCTACTCTGAGTTGTCATGTACTCTCGATAACCTCAAAGATTCCTCTCCAGGTGCAGACGGTATTTCATATCCATTCTTAAATACTTTAACATACTATTCCAAACTATTTTTTTTTCAATATTTTAAATTAAACCTTCTCTTCTGGGTGTGTCCCAGATTCATAGAAAATCCAAATAATTATTTAAATTTTAAAATCAGGTAAAGACTCTAATGACCCTTCATCGTATCGACCCATTGCCCTATCGTCCGCAATGGCAAAGATCTTAGAATACCTTGTAAAAACTGATTAGAATGGATGGATGCATGAGTACTATGGACAGTCTCAGTATTTTTAAAACTGAAATAAGGCTTGCTTTCTCTCTTAATGAGCAATTTATTGTGGATTTCCTTGATATTTCCCCTGCCTACGATAGTGTCCAGTACTCAGGGGGAAGATGCTTAATTTGAGTATTCCTGTGAAGCTGGTAGACATTATCTTTAACTAATTTATTTGCCGCACTTCTTATGTTCGCTTTACGAGCTTTCTCTCTCTCCTTCCCATCTCGTTTGGTCTCATTCAGGGTTCTGCGTTAAGTATCCTAATCCTGTACAACCTATATAAGAGTGGCGGTAGTAGATTATGAGACTGGTAGTGCATTTTACTAGATGGCCAAATACTAAGATTCAAAATTCCCGTTTCCGATTCTCTACCAAAAATAATGCTAGGAGGATCTTACCTCCACACAACCAGGTAATTTCGAGTAAATACACGCACGTTTAAAATGACGAAATGGCCTAGGTAGTCCAGCCAATTTTACATCTACCTATTCTCAAAAGATTTATTGTTGTTTTTAAAAGAGACAATGTGACAACAATTTACATAAACACATTTAAAGACTATGTTCAATTCAGTATATTGAAAAGCTGTAAAAAATCTAAAAGAACACAAAAACAAAACAATCACTTATTAAATCGCGTAAACTAAAAATTAGCGCATCGCAGTGACACTGATTGACAAGGCAACGGCGCGGGCGCGCAAAATATTCGGGGAGGTTCGGTCAAGGTCGGAAATATTCGTTGCCTGGTGCGGCGCACGGGATTAGGCTAAGCTCCATACATTTTGTAATGACTATGTTTTGTCTCACGCGGCAGACGTGTTAGCTTATATCTCATATAAATAATAACAGTTTCCCCGTGCGCTTCCAGCTAGCGCACGAGGAATCTTCTTAACGGCGAAAAATGAGCCTTAACGTTTAAAATTAAAGCTTAATTTGTTTTGTCATAAATTCTTTAGTATTAAATAGATCTTTAAAAATTGTTATATAATATTTTGTATTAATTTTAAACCGATTAAAATTTGGTGGTTCAGCGAACGAGCACTAAAGGGCCAGCCACCGCTGTTCGAGATAGAGGTAATATTTAATATATAACCTGCACAGAACATGAACAGTGTGGTTAAAAAAATGTACACATGTAAATATTTTGACATAAAATAAATTTGTATTCAAGACAAAACTCATTCTTTATATTCGTCATGTTTGAGATATGAAAGGCTGTTTCGTGGTCCGAAGGGACACTTATCAATAAAAGTATTCTTCAACTAAAGCTGAACCCTTATCAGTAAAATATACGCCCCGTCATCTATCAGTTATCATCGCGTTGTTTGGTTATGAATGTTTGATTTATATATTCCTATTCAAAGTGTTTATCCAACAAAAATACACTAAGAATACTACATTGTTTCAATAGTAATAAATAATCCATTTAAAATAAATATAAGTTATATATTTTATAACATAATAGGAATATTTTTAACTTATTAAAAGAATACTTCTGACCAAATTTCTAAAATATTTTAGCAATATTTACACTTCGCTATGTGGATAAAAAGCGGCTATAATAATTTATATTTTATCTTTTAATTTTCTTCTTTGAGAATAGACTATAACAAGTCTGCTAGACTTTTAAAATGGTTTGCCTGCCTTTCTAATCTAAATAACCTAAGTATTCCAAACCAGAAGCAGCGAAACGAGAGAAATTTCCCCGATTAGAATCGAATTAGTAAGAACCGTGAATTTGAACTTTACCTTATCACTCCGTTCTTTTTTAAATTATATAAAAGCAAAATGTGAACCTTCAAAATGTATGCATTAACGATTATGCTACGTAAATGCTTAAAGCCGTAGATTTCATTTGTGGTTTTATAGAGAAACGATGGGTGATGCTGACAACTCATTATACATACATCACCATCTATCTGAAGGTAGATTTTTCTTGAACAATATGTAGTGTTGCAATGTGGGTGAACATGTATATACTGCTAGCATAATACGCGTAGGATATTCGATATGTAGTTTACCTTGGGTAATTATCTAAATGTTGACTGGATGATAAAACTATTATTTGTTTCAATGTCTTTAATAAGTATATCTTAAACTTCACTTACAAAGTGTATGAAAAAGTTACGTATATTTCAGTGTTTTCTATAATGTATGTACCCATTGGAGAACCTAATGTAACAGATATCAGAAACAACCCTCGGATCCAATTTCCGCCTTGTCGTGGCAAATTAATGAAGCATTTTCAACGTCTTAAATTAATTGATCCGTATAAGCTTCCGTTTAATTTATTTTTCTAATTTATGTAAGTATTGGTCTAGTAACAAAAAATACTTTTTACTGATAATATTTTTCGAGATATTGGTCAAAATCGACAATTTAATTAAAACCAGTTATTCACAGATATTTATACTAAATAAAACACGAAACTGAAGTTATAATATTAATGTATTCCGGTCATCTTTAAAATAATAAAAAATCTGAACTATTATATCTTCTACTTTTAAAAAAATAGTAATAATATTAATAGTTTCGTCAATCGACGCATCATTTAAAACTCAAAACAAGGCTATATAAATAAATAAATTTTAAAAAGCATGGATTTTGCCTTGCATAATACTAGAGATTTAATAAAACAAAAATATTGTGTCACCTCCTCTACTATTCAATTACGTTGATATCGTGTGAAATGCAATAGCATGCATTCTAAAGTTAAAATAAATATTCTTCTTATACAATTTTGTTTTTGGGTTTTAGTAGGATTATTAAAAGATATAATTTTTTGTGTATAATTGTACGAAACGGCCTCAAAGGATGAAATCAAACAGCGTAATAATATAACAGAAGTCTTTGTTTACGTAATGACATTAATTTACTTGATCATCTCATCATCATGATCATCACAAAGCTAAAACTTCTGCCTAGGAAGATACCACGGCCCCTCACAGGGTAAGAATAAAATAAAGTATGCATGGCTTTTGGGTCGCCGAATGGCCATTCCTACCGTCATCTATTCCCACTTCTTTCTCCACCGAGTTCCTAGTATAATTCTGACCCATCCTACCCTATAACCTGTTTTCTTTAATTTTCAAGGCTAGCAACGCACACACAACTTTTCGGATGTTGTATATATCTATGGGCGACGCGAGCACGCAGCAGACACAGCAACATCAGGTGAACCGTCTGCTCGCTTGACAACTTTTCTCTCATTAATAATTAATGTTTCTAACTCTGCGCACATGCAGGCTAAAACAAAGTTTATATTTTGGGCGATTCCATAAATTTTGTAAAATGTTGTCCATCTCTGTCCTTCTTATATGTAATTTGGATAATTTTGTATCGGCCTCCAAATTCCCCCAATACTAAACGCCCAAGGTGGTATTTAGTACTAAACAGTTCCAACATAAGCAAAATCCTCAGCTAATTCCTGTATTAAACATGATTTCTCCGAATTAAACCAATCACTTAGCTCAATGAAAAGTTCGTTCTGTTTGCCACTGTACAATTCTAAACAGTTGCCATGACGAGTAACGAATCGTTTAAAGCCTTTAAGAAACGCTCTTCAATATATCTACGTCACCGACTTTTATATGCAATGCTTTGGTGGCTGTGCACACGAATTAAGAGAGGTACCCTTATAAGCATGTGGCCTCTGCCTTTGAGAGTTCGTAAGCTGATGGAATTGACTCATTCAATTTTTTCTATTAATGACTGATGTGACCGATCATATGTCAATATTATTCAATAACGAAATGGCGCCAGCTAAATAATGATTTTAGCTTGGGAGATATTTTCAATATGGTAAATATATATTCTGGCTGCCTCCGTGGGCTAGTGGTATAGGCCCTTGCTTTACAAACCGAAGGCTTGTAAGCAAGGGCCTATACCTGGTCGTGGGTTCGAATCCCGCAGGGAGATAATGACTTTGCGTTGTTGTTTCTTAGTTGGGTTAGGGCAATACGGGCCGATTACCCGATTGCCAGAAAAGTAAGATGATCCATGCGTCGGACGGGCTTGTAAAAAGTCGGTCCCGGTTGTAAGCAGACCTTTTACAGTCGTTAAAGGGTGTCAGTGCCTTCAATTATCCTGACAACTAACTCATCCTTTGAATTGAATTTATGCCTGTGAGTAGCGGAGGTTACATGCTAGTCGCTGTGTAAAAACTGATATTCAGGTAATATTTGGTGGGATTAGAAGCCGACCCCAAGTAATTTGGGAATAAAGTTAGGAGGAAAAAGGCAAATATATGTTGTGTAGAATTAAATAAAGAAATGGCATAGTTTTTACAAGAAATCACCAGTGTCATAAATCTAATACAACTTATATCTTCTCATACCTCATAGAATCTATATTATAT
>DWHK01002360.1:0-10031 GCA_018247855.1 Graphium androcles
TCAGGCAATCAGGTGATTGGCCCGTATTGCCCTAACCCAACTAAGAAACAACAACACAAAGTCATTGTCCCCCTGTGGGATTCAATCCCACAACCTGAATTTTAAATATTTGACCAAGCAAGCAAAGCCAGTGAGGTTTACAATTGGGACCAAAAACACATTTTATGTATGTAACTCTCAAACTAGTGCACCAATATAAATGGAATATATGTAGGGCAAAATTGGATTAGTAGTTTAGAAGATATTTAAAATAATGTAAATTAAAATATTTGCGAGGTCCAAGCTTGCGGTGAACTAATAGCAAATAGCTCTAAATTATTGCATTTTTTTAATGGGATAAATTGGTAAACAAGTAGACTGTACACCATTGCCCATCGATTCCTACATCCATAGTGTTGCAAGTGCATTGTAGTTGGAGGAAGACATAGAAAGTGGGTATCTCAACCCAGATAGCCACACGGCTACCTCACAAGCTAAATATAGCTTATTTTATTATGGCTTTATGGGGTGGTCCACTCATACTGATTTGATTTCAATTCTTTTTGGCTTTTGATATAACCGTTATGAACATATATTACTTAATCATGAAGTAGCAGTGTGTCACTGCATCTTAATAGAACTTATATCTATCATATAAGATTTTCCTTGTTGGAATCCTTGATTACATTTATGATATTTTGTGTAAGAATGGTATTATTTTATAACAAGTGGTGATGTAGTTATGGTTAAGCAATAATAATAATATTTAGAGATATTGCAAAAACCAGGGCTGAAACTTGAAAAATCCAGGACCTCTTTAATCAGAGCACATCATGAAATCAGATAACATTCATGTAACAACAAAATCTAGTTAGTAACTGAGTTTTCTGTGGTGGTTCACATTTTTACCCGACTGCGCGACGAAAAGGAGGATAATGTTCATTTCTCTGTGGCAAAATTTTAAATAGTGACAACCGGGCACCATATTGTGCTAAAGAAAAACAACAATTTTTTTCACAAAAAATTTAAAAACCTACTTGGGGCCACCTTAAAAGTGAACTTTCGTGATGTATTTTCCACTTCAACTTCAATTATTTCATTAATAACTTAGAAATTACCTGTCAGATCTTATTCAAATATAAATGACACCACACGGGAAGCCCCAGCTTTGAAATAAAAAAAAGAATCATAAAAAGCGGCTCACCCAGTCGAAAATTTCCGAAGTCGAATTGAGAACCTTCTCTTGTTTTAAAGTCGGTTAAAAATAAAGCTGATAAACTATGTTAAGTGGGGTGTTAAATAGGTATTTAAAAATTAATATTCGGCTTTCCTTATTTTAAATTTTGAACAGCTATTTACAATCCATAATGATTTGAAATTGGTTAGGAATACCTTACTAATTTACATTTTCAATACTTATGTAATAAAGCTGTAATCAAGTTCTTATATAGTCGTATAATCGGTCTTATTCTTTTTATGCTTTCGGGATTTTATTTACGCAAATTTACATATTTTTATATAGGGATTAACAATTGCAAATAGTAGTGAAAAGATTGGCTTCGTAACGTATCAAAATTGGCGGTAGTAAAATTTACTAATAAATAGAACTACCGCTTTCGGCGAGCACGCAAATCATTGGGGGAAACAATGCAAGCGCCATACGTTTTTCATTTGATTTATGGAGGTATATTTGCAATGGTCGATTGCGCAGCTTGGCTTTAACTGCACGCCATGCAGTAAGCCCCTATTAGCATAACCGAAAGAGGCTTGTGGCATTACCGTCCCTAAAGCCGGTGGTTCAATTCCCCGGAGAGAAATTTTCCCCTGGCCCCTCCGGCCACGGAAGGTTCGCCAGTCCTCTGAACTATTTAAATCGCGTTTTTATTACTTCCTCCCCATATCTTGCGCTCGGACGCGTTTGTTCTTTTTATAATTTATTTTGTAATGTAATTTTTTGCCATGGCACTATTTTGCGTGTTTTAGTATTCTTTTGTTATTTCTTTTACTTACTTTGTAGTTATCTTCCATTGAGGCGCTGTTAGTTCAACGTTACATGTTTTTTGTATTCTCATTCTACGTATCAATTATAAACATCTCTACTTTTTAATGTAGAAATGATAAATCTATAATTTTATTTTTTCTAATAGCATAAATGCGAAGTTACTTTGTTCGTTTGTTGGTAGCGCCTTCTCGTCATAACCACTCATCCGATCATCATGAAGTTTGTAATACTCGCTGTCAGAGTTCCTGAGGGATAGAAAAGATACTAAGCTATCAAACATGAATATATTTCAAAACGATGCCTGGAATACATAAAACTAAGATGCCAAGGGACAGGGGTAAGAATTCCGGAAGAAAATATAGTAATATCTTAAAGTTCATAATATCTAAATTAAAGAAAACGACTTTATGCGGACATGAAATGGCGACTTTATTCATGACATTCTCTTTATACGTCGATGAAGAGAATGTTTCGGGTCGCGGAATGCCACGCAGTCTAAACATCGAGACAAGTTTACTGCTAAGAACGTAATAAAATCCCAAAACCCAGTAATCTAACCCAAAGAGGGATTGTTGGTGGTCGTCTATCTCAAGGCGACACGTGTAAAAGAAACGCATCGATCTCGCATCACGATGAAAGCATTTCTGCCGAAACGTGTAAGTAGGATTATATAAGCGACGTCGCGGGACGCCGTTAGCCTTCGAATGGGTCGCCGGCGCGGTAGTACGCCTGCAGCTTGCAGATGAAACAATAAACCATGCTTGAAGTATGTCAATGTAAATAATACCTTTAATGGATGGAATGCCTCTGAACAACCTTGAGATACTGTTTAGACATTTCGGTAATCGTGAGTACCCAATACGCACGCATTTTGTCACATTTCAAGTTATTTGTTGTTGATGCGTAGTCAAAATATGTACATATACATATGTAAATATACTAAGTATTGTAATTTCTTATTGGTGTTATTGTAACTTATAATTTATAGAAAACTTATAAGAATAAAGCGCCGCTTTGCGTTTGCGTTTATATCAATAATTAAAAATCTTATCGGTTATACTAATTACAATTAACATGGACAACATGCAATGTTTGTTATACGGCTTACTTTAGAAATATATCAATATATTCATCATAGTGACGAAGCCTTTATAAGTTTGCAAATCACTTTGTCTGTCACTTTTTTGACATTAATGATGAAATTGGGAATATATTGTAAATATCATTTCGATAAATAGGTTGCAAAGTAAATAAAGTTGTTATGTGTGTTCAATAATCGATAATAAATGGACTTATTTGATTAATTTGATTGTTTAAAAGAAAAGTTCTTGCTTTGTTGTTTTGAAAAATGTTTGGGTCCTTCAGTCCTTGCTTCGCTAACATTACTTCAAGGGCTTCTCATAATTCTAATTGGATTCTACATCCTAAATTTCAATGTGGACCCTCCAAATGGATCTTAACGGGATATCGTTAGCGGGGTTTTGTTTTTGGGCACGCGTTCGCCTTGCACACCGTTAAATGAGCGCGCGCACGGCCATATCTAACTGAGGACGATACGATTAGTTCATCGGTGTGAATGCGGCCGGCGGCTTTTCCAAATTTACATCACTTAAAATTGTCGCATTAGCACCCGCTCGCAAGTTTTGTAATGTCCAACGTACACACATTGTTTTGGTTTGCGTTTAGTGGCTCCGCTACGGCTTTGTGTGTGTCACGTGAACTTGAAACACGGATGTACGATAAAATTTAGGAGATATTGCCCGAGTTACTTAATACATGTTATTGCCTTGTTCGGTAATGAAAAAGCCCAATTGAATTGCGTTACTTTTGTTTCGGTTGCAATTTTCAACAAAGCGAGCGGTCCTTTGGGTGTCCTCTTGAGAGGTAATCCATAAATTACTTTTCACATTAATGGGGAGCGAGAGGGTTAACAACATTTGAATGGTATAAACTACAAGGGAAAAGTAGAAGCGTAAACAGTATAAATGTAACGTAATCCAAAGTAATAAGGAGCCCTTATAGGGTTTAATTAAATGTTGATTGATGAGTAAAGTGGTCATAAACTCTTCAATGTCGATAAATACAACACTTGTGCCGTTTAGCAGCCGTATCACGTTGCCTACACGGGGAACAGTTTAATCTGCGGTTTGCGCGCGCACAGCACGAATTGGGCGGTCGTGTTTGCATTCCGGCGAGTTCGTCGTGTCGGCCAAGGCCGGCGCGCACCCGCGGGCCTCTGCGCTCTACGCCGCTGCCCCGCTGCCCGCTGCCCGCAGCCCTCCAGAGGCCCTTTGCCGACCCCCCGACTACAACGGACGACACTCACTTTGTCACAAACTAACTACCACCTACGGCTATAGTCTTTCCAATCAAAACTAAGACGGTAAAAAACAAGTCAGCCTTGGAAATGGAGCAAAAACCTTTGATATGGATAGGCAATGTTATAAGGTATTATAACAATAAGTAAGTTACGAGCAATTTAGCGGAATCGGTGAGTTCTTTGTTTACCTTTTACTTAGCTTTGATTGGAATGGACACACTAGCTCTTGCTCGTATGGACGATGGCGATGACGACCGTGGACGGCGAACTAATCCTCACTGTTTTGTCTCCAGCCCACGACTAAACTAGCTACGAGTACCTTGTTATCCCAATCTACACTGATGTAATAAAGACGAAGAGATTTTTTGTTCGTTTGAACGCGCTAATGTCTGGAAATAGAAGTCGGAATCCAATAATTCTTTTTGTATATGACAGACAGGTTCATAAGAGATAGGTTAGCTTTGCGATAAAGATAAGGCGGGTAAACCGCGGCAAACGGCTAGTCAATAATCACGTGAGACTCGCGAAATTAGGTATCTTACGGTTATTCTTAACGACCTTGTACCAATGGTGAATGGGATACAGTGAAATATATATCGATAGCTATAAAACCCGATAGTATCGTTTTGTTGTAATACTTTTGTAGTAATACTACAAATTGCCACTTTTTAACTTATACCCTTTTTTATAAGGATCCTTAGTAATTTCTTATAATTGCGCGAATAGTACACAATGTCTAATGATATTATGTTATGATTTTATCGCATTTATATTAGTTTTTCAATTCCCGATACTTTGGACCCTTGAAGCGTCCTTGGCCATGGGATAGACTGTTAGTTTTATTTAGCAATTTTTCTAACAACCAATACAAGTTGGCCTACAGACATATATCGCAAAATATTGTTTGATATACAAAAAAGTTATCAAGATAAGGAGGATCCCGGAACGAAATCTTATATAAGGTTAAGCTTTTCATAAAAAAAATATCATTAACGAGTCGAAACTATGGTTTATTCCAGTTATAGGTTTTACAAAATGTTAATAAAAACTAAATTGCTCGTAAATTACAAAATATTAGCAGAAACTGGTTTATTCTCACAATTTCTTATACCATTGCCTATATGTTCTAAAGATTTTTGGCTCTATTTTCATGGCTTTTTCATTGTGTACTTGTGTTTGTTTACATTCTCTCTATCTTTAATTGGAACAGAGTATACATTATGCGAGCGAACCCGCCGGCTGAAACTCTTATTACATGTTGTATTATATAAAAGTTGTATATCCACGAATTGCACATTTTCAAATAATTCGAACCTGATAACAATTATCTACGTCTATGGCAATAACTTGGCAAGTACGTCAAACGTTCTGAATCTGTGTAGTATTCCGCGTGGCCCCCAAGCGGGTGGACTTCGTATATTTGTGTTTTTTTACTAAACCATGGAATTATGTAATGGGCGTTATTTTTCTTATACGGACGCGGGCCTATTAGTCAAATTCTCGGCTGTGTTTTGACAAAAACCAGCTTGTTTGCGAGAAAGTGAAAACCAGTCGAGTTGGTGTACGTTGAAGTTTTGGGCCATGTTGGTTTATCTAGACACTGTGGCAATCTTATCCACGATATGGCGTACTTCATTTTTCCTGTTAGACTTTTAAGTTTTTGAACTTTGAATTTTTCCATGTTCAGTACAAAAATGTAAACAAGAATAATTTTATTTTATTTAATACAGAGCAGATTGCATTTAATAGTCTACAAGTAATCCACAGTAATTTATCGTAGACCGTTCGTTGTAAAATCTTGTGACTTTGTTGGAACAAGGAAAATGCATTTAGAAAACCTTAATCTTAATCAATAACGTGTACATACTTTAGTGTAAGGTATGGCTATTAACTGATATATACCAGTTTGTTTTTTACTCTTTCAATTGTGGGTTTTTGTATTTATTTTGATTTAGTTTTTGAGGGTTTCCTATTCATATAAAATCACTTGATCATTAGTTCAAAAATTTGCTACATGGGAACAATTAAAAGGGGCACTGTGTTTTGAGGTCAGAACGCGCGCCGCTGAGGTCGCCGTCGACGGAGTGGGTCGTGTGGCGTGACGTAACGAGTGTTTACCATAAAGAGACGGACGGCCGTGAACGATTCCGCGGGACACGTGTCACGCTTGTATGTAATCGTTTAGTTTTTGGGAATTGTTAATGATGGCACTGGGATTTATGATCTCCGCCCGCGGAGATCTCGAGGCGTTTATCATTTATTTTTTAGAATTTATATTTTTTTGATGACTTGAGTGAAAAGTGGAACATAAGCTACTGGAAATATCTAAATAACAATAATAATGAACTCTTTTTTTTCTACATTTATGCTACATTAAGAACTTGACAAGCATATCTCCTCTTTATTTAACTTTAGTGAGAAAACGTATTTCTACACGATGGGATCTTATATGATAGAATGCAATCCATCAATTGAAATAAAAACTAACTAAACTAAAAAGAACATTAACGATTGGTGCAAAACTTAGTACAAACACCAGCTCCCACAAACTACTTTTTTTTTTTTAATTTATTATTAATTTAAGTACATTTATTTAATATTTTTGTTTGTGGCGAGAAATAAATGATATTTTTAATATTATTATGACATTAACGATTCTTAAAAATAATACTTATTGTCGCCTACGTAGTTGGAAATTAATCCTCAAGTTATTTTTAATAACCTTATTTTATGATGAACAATGTTTTTCGTAATAAAATTGGACATGTCAAACCTGAAACAACTTTCCAGAAATGATATTTGTCCCGGGTAGGAATTAAATATGTACCAGCTTAGCACTCCGGCTAATCAAGTGGACTGAAGCTAGTCCGACGCAGCGTTAGACTCCTTTTTAGCCCTCGACACGAATGATGTTATCGTGGTATTGTAGCCTGGCAGCCGTATTTTTTTTTAAATGTCTTAATCGAAAATATTCTTAGTTACAATTGTGCTAAATTTGTTAAGCTGTTGAAAGACTATTAAACACTTTAATTTTTTTAAATTTTAGGGTACTTATTGTAAATAAATTTAAAGATTTTTTAGCGTTTAATTTTCAACGTCGACGTATCGTAAGCAAAATATCACTTACTACGTAGATCAAAATAAAAAAATAATTTCAAAAATTATTAACTGTAACTATTTAGCATAACGCTACGACGCATGAGAGTGAAGCAGATTACGATAACGCGAGAGTAACCGCGGGAAACAGTAAGGTATAAGAAAGCAACCCAATGCTGTCACAACGTACGGCCTGCGGGGTTAGCTGACCGCAGCATTCCATCTGAGGTCAACAGTGGCCATGGGTCTGGGTTGTGTTTCATGTCGGAACGGTCCAGGCCACATCCACTGCACACCGCAAATCGATGGGTAACCGCTGTGATGAGTTATTTTTACTATTCTCCTTGACTCTACGTAATTCTAATTCGCATCTTAAATACTCGCTGTTAGATCAATTATTTCTATGTCGTAGCGAAAAACTGGTAAACGTGCAGATACTTCACTTGGTGATAAGAACGGTTATCTTATCATCAGGTGTATAGGTGTATACTTATCTGTGGGACACCATATACATACATCCGAAGAAATTGCTAAAATGCTATGCCATCGTTGAAAGGAAAAGATCGTTGGATATATAAGGAAATATATATATAGATAGATTTGATATGTTATACCTGATGTTTTCTCCTCAGCCTGACAGTTTTGGCACTTCCAACCCCTTACATACCTTTAGAACCGTGTCCCTGCCAACACTACGATAACCCAAACTTCATGATGGTCCATCGTTCTTATCTGTGTTGGGAACTTGCGCTGACAAGCTTTCGGCTTTTATAAAATGACGAAGGTCTGGGGTTCGCGGGCACTTGCTCTAATAGACCCGTGATGACTTTGGTCGTCTTCACAAGTATATTTGATCTTCAAAACCATGTCAATGTCAGCCTGCACTTGACATATTTACGATCGAAAAGACAAGGGGAAGGACTAACCTGGTACACATACTTTACACCGGCTTGCGTGAGACCATGATACGTCTATGATCGAGCTAACGTCTATGCTGGGACATCCCAGCAGAAGCTGTATGTTGAGTCTTTTTTTCTTAAAACTTGGACATATTTTATGACGATATAACGACATGTTTGGCTCTTGTGTTACAATTTTTAAAATTAGAGTACATTAGATTCGCTATAAAATAAAGAAATAAAATCATATAAATCGAAACTTTGAACATAAAAAAGTCATACACATAGTCTAGAGTTTAGTACTTCTTTATAACCATAATAATTAATAAAAAAAATTGAATTATTATTAAGTTTGTTCTTAAAATTACTATGTATTCCGCCGCGGTTATTGACTGCGCGACAAATGAACTCCCTTATACGTAATTCGAAACAATTGACGTATATATGAGAAATGGTGTTAAACAATTTTTGACGTAACTCGAGAAATACGATTTGGCTTTATTTTATTACTCGACAAACATTACCATGAATAACAACTCGCAAAATTTTACATACTTTTAACTGGAAAAAGTGTTTTTTAGCATTCCGTACTCAAAGGGTAAAACGGGACCCTATTACTAAGACTCCGCTGTCTGTCACCTGGCTGTATCTCATGAACCGTGATAGTTAGACAGTTGAAATTTTCACATATGATATATTTCTGTTGCCGCTATAACAGCAAATACTAAAAAACAGAATAGAATAAATATTTAAGTGGGCTCCCATACAATAAACATGACTTTTTAGCCGTTTTTATAGATAATGGCACGGAACCCTTCGTGCGCGAGTCGGACTCGCATTTGGCCGGTATTTTATATTTTACATTGATGTCCGGTGAGAGCTGTTGAAGTTCGGAATACCTCCCGGTTTTGTTTTAATTGATGGTTGGAATATTACGGACTGCCTTAGTATTAGACTGCGGACTGATTAGTATTGACTTATGGATTGCTATGTGTAGTATTGTCGGATGGGATATGCAAAATTGTTGTAAAGCTAGCTAGACCACAACTTTACGTAAATTGATCGATCGATCGATATTTGACCCAAGACCATAATCGCTATAAAGGGTTCGAAACATCGGATATTTAAAAATAAACTGCGATAAAATTCCTAAAATAGTTTCATTTAACGAGCGAAGTAAAGTTAAATTATTTTTACTGCTAAGTTTCGTCCGGTATGTAAGGTTCCTAAAGAATACCATATCATACTCTTATCTGTGCATGGCAATATACCTTTGGTGTATTTGATATCCTATGAGAGGATATCAACTTTTATTTGGCTGCCGTTATTTAAGGCGGACGAAAAATACTTTATCAATTATATCTGTGTTGTACTACGTTTAAATAATAAAATCGTCAACGCTACGACAACGATACGTGAAATCGATTGCCTGCAACGGACACGTGGGATATTGCCACTCGAGTGCAACTGACTCACCGTTCAATCAGAACGTGACGTGTAAATGCAGAACCAGAGGGACAGGGGATAATATACGCGTGGGTGTATGGACAGCGTGACTATTTGCATAAAACTGTGACGTGGTTTGTGACAATGCTATAGTGAAAATTTAACATTGAAAATGTCTTCACTTAATCAGTGGTTATGATTTTACACAGTGTATCTTTATTAAAAAATCTGTCAAGAATCAAAAAAGACTACGACAATATGATTTTTCAATATTACTCGAATAGACTTT
>DWHK01002361.1:0-10028 GCA_018247855.1 Graphium androcles
AATTGGAGCACTGGTTCGAGAGTTATCCCGGAATATACATACGTATATGTACATATATACATAAAATGCCCCAACTCAAATTGTAAACTTCACTCACTTCGCTCACTCACTCATTTCGTTAATTATGGTATTTTTTGAGTGTAATAGGTGTTCAAGATAGATATTAAAAATATTTTGTATACGTTTGTAGATTAAAGGGTTTTATATCAACGTGAAAAATAATTATATAGCTTTCCTTAAGTAATTTTATACCGTCGTAATAATTTCACACAAAACAATAACAAAAGTAAGTAATTTACGC
The DNA here is from genome assembly GCA_018247855.1 of Graphium androcles. Lineage (NCBI taxonomy): Eukaryota > Metazoa > Arthropoda > Insecta > Lepidoptera > Papilionidae > Graphium > Graphium androcles. The sequence goes on from DWHK01002361.1 coordinate 302, forward strand.
AAAGAAAAATATTTCAACGATTACTTCAAAAAATCTTCTTAGTCATTTTTTTTTTTGCTTCCTAGCAAGACTATTTTAACAGGAATACAAACTAAAACCAACAGTCGAATTGAGAACCTCCTCCTTTTTGTTGTAGTCAGTTAACAAATGCAGTGCATTTTCTATGATCAACTTACCTATGTCCAAATTCCAACGCTTATGGCTTAGGTCATCCATTAATTAACACTGCATTAAAACACATTATTTCTTTACGTAGTGATAATATGCATACAGGGATTAACATTGTGTTAACAAGATTAAAATTAGTTAGCACTTGAGAATGTTCTGACGCCACAGTAATAACCAACTTTATGACTGATATGGAAGGTGACGTAAAAGGTGATATACTCTACTCTGACAAATATACCCACTATCACACTGTTCGAATTGATAAGGCACAATTTCATGGAAGATGGCAGGACCTTCATCTCATCCTAAGCCAACGTAACGTAACTTTTTCCACTTGTTTACATTCGCATGCTATACCTGCATACGGCAGTCTTACATCCCTATAAAAAGAGAAGAAAGAGCTTACCACTTTTCTCTCTTCTGTACCCTCTATTACCGAGGGAGGCCGAGTGCTAAGAAATTCTTTTTAACAAAAAACTTTTTTTTTCTTCTTATATATATTTCTTCCCTTTATTTATCCTATGCCTATCCTTTTAAAACTCAACAATGCACATGCAATCTTACAGGTGTTGTTGGTGTTCTTGGTCGTCGTTTATCTCTTAACATTAGCCTTCCACCCACTAGCCAATTTTTTTAAATGAAAAATTCATTAGACATGTTGAATGAGTTTTGGTAAGGGATCGGATTCGCGTCACCGTCACGCTAATATGTAAAAATCGTTGTTGTTTAATAGCTTGAAGTTTTAATGGCTATTGGCAGTCACTTTCTTCTCCTTGTTCACTCCTGAGAATAGTTTCTTATCATGGCTACCTACTCGTATCTGATCATACCTAGCTTTATCCTAACTACTTCCGTAGCCTTGTGGTCCATGCTTCGGATGGGTATTTTTAATGTCGGTCCTGTACCTGACCTCTCTTCGATCATACCTGGTATCCGTCCCATCAGGCACTATAATATCTCCTGTGCAGTTGGCTGATCTCTGAGTATATTGACCGCCGTAGCCGAAATCTTCATCAAATTTCATCTGATCAAATTTCGTGAGATCCTTATTGAGAAGCCTATCTTGAAATCGCTGGTACACCCATATACATCATTTCCTACAAGAATTGGTCGTACAACTGTATATGATAAGCTATAAAATGTTCTTATTTTTAAACACTTCAAAAAAGGAGGAGGTTTCTCAATTCGTCTGACAATTTTTTTATGTTTGTATCGACTGGGTGAGACGATTTTTATGATTCTATTTTTTTTATTAGAAAGTTGTGGTTCCCGTGTGGTCCTATTTAAATTTGAATAAGCTCTGACAAATAGTTTTTAAGTTACTAATCAAATAGTTGAAGTTGAATTTGAAAATGCATTACGAAAGTCCATTTTTGAGGCGGTCGAAGTTGTTTTTTTTTTAATTTTCTGTGAAAATAATACTTATTGCTTTTCTGAAACTATGATCGTAAAAATAAATTTTATCGATAGTGTTGTCTCCAAGTCTACTTCTTACTGAAATGCATAGGTACCCAGCTGCAGAAAATGCCCTTTTTTTCAATTTTCTGTGAAAATAATACTTGTTCTGTTATTCAAATCAGGTACTACGCAGTGATGGCCAACCTTAAGAGCGATGTTACGTTCACGCTGCGCGACATAGACACGGTGCCCATCGGACAAGACTTCAGGGTCACTGTAGACATCGACAACAAAGCAGAGGAGGTGAAAACTGTTTTATTTTTCGGGAATTCTGTGCTATTAATTGTAAAATAATGTTTGAACGGGAATGATGCCTATTGGGATTAATAAGAACTATTGATCGAAAAATAAACTACCAAAATTATTGTTATGATTATTTACTTGAATGTTAATATTACACAATATTTACGCATAAAGTGTGGGCACTATGATATTTTAATAAATAATATGTAAATGGTTATACAAACTAAGATGTTATTAGTATTAATGTTATTAGTTATTGGTATTAATGTTAACGCTTTTATGCGGTATTCTTTTATAGGAAATGTTGGCAAGCGGGCACACGGTTCACCTGATATTAAGTGATCTCGTCGTCCATGGCCCACACATCACCCGATTGCGAGTGCGTTGCCAGCCTTGAAAATTGGACATAAAACAGGTTAAAGGGTAGGATGGGTTAGAATAATATTTGGGATTTGATGGGGAAAGGAGGATAGGAATGGACATCTGGCAACCTTAGGAGCTATGCATACTTTATTTTATGCAGGCTCTGGGAAGGGTACCGCCCCGGTGGCCGTAGAAGTGCAGCAAAAGCTGTGTGAAGGATATTATGCTCTACCACTGTTACTAGATATAGATGTTTCCCTTTATATCTATTTGAAGAAGATACTAAAGAAGGTATTGCATCGTGGTGAAAGTTTGGATACTCTATTGATTATTATTATTTGGTTATTTTGTCCGTATAAACTTTATTAACTAGATCTCGTGTACTGATGTACGATTTTATTTTCAGGGTCGCAACATCAAGGCAGCTTTGTCAGCTACAAGCGTTTTCTATAATGGAGTTAAATCTGATGTCGTTAAGAAGGTCGAGGGGAAGATTTTCGTCGGTCCCGGAAAACGTAAGGCAAAAGAGTTTTTAGCCAAAATTCTATTTAGATTTTAACATACGGTAGCATTGATACCTTATGTTAATAATGGTTTTAGTAATAGTTACAAATTCATGAAACAACTGCGAGTAAGATATTATAGTGCATACACTCTCTTTGCCTACCATTCGTAACCTGTTGGCACAGATAAACAACACGATATTTATTTACATGCACATTCGATGATCTGTTCTTTATGATCATCTTACTGTTCATGCAATCAGTTCTTACTGGCCTAACCTTTCTGGAAAATAAGTAGACAAAGTTACCGATCCGAACATGATTGGAACCCGCCATCTATGGTTTGTAAAGCACGGGCCTAAATCACGGAGATTGTTAAGAATATATAGCTACAGTGAGACAAGTGGGTCTATTCAGAAAAGAGTATACAAAATATAAACAAATTAAAGCTCGCTTTCGTCTGGTAAGGCCTAATAACTGTTGATAACGCAAATACATTTGTACACCTACCTTACGTTCTCTGTACCACCCTATGGTAGACTGAGAGATAATGCCTTAGGCATTGAGTCCGCTATGTACAATTGTGCATAAAGATCAAATAAATAAACCCTTCGAATGCTGTGTCAATAACTTTGGTTACTTAAACTTAATGTGTTTTAATTTACCATATTCTTTATTCAAAATAATTTTTTTTCTAATTTTAAATAGGCGAGCAGGTCAGCATTCTCGTTAAGTCTGAGGACTATCTGCCCAAGCTGGTGGAGTACTGCAACATGAAGATATCCGCTATGGCGATAGTCGACGAGACCAAGCAGTCGTGGGCCGACGACGACGACTTCCAAGTCCTTAAGCCGAATATCAACATCAAGGTAACCCATCTGATACACGTTGAGTCCATATTCGAAGTCCTATATAAATGAGATAATTAACTATTCTTAGTAAATAAAAAATACTAAGAGTTATTTTGTTAATAACGGTTTGACGTTATAACTACTTAACCGATTTTCATGAAATTTTGTACTCATACTGCCCAGGGTACGGAAATACCTCTAGAGTACCTTACATGACTCGATGACTCTCTAAATAAATATCAGGAAAAGGGTGAAAGAAAATCGATATTCCAATCAAAAATGTCAATATCTATATATAGCGAGCGAAGCCGTGGTCAAATTAGTATTGATATACAGACACCTCTATTTACCTAGTACTTTAGTCACAAAATTTGGTAAGGATCAAGTGTTAGGCTTGCCGTCACATACATTGCTACCTAAAAGAGTTTATAATATCTGTAGAAAATCAAAAGAAGTAATTAAAAAGATAATAATACAAGAGACCTTAGTAATGACATGTTAGACAACTATCCATCTCACATCAAATATAACCCTGCAACAAAACTAATGATTCTAACATTTACATTACCTGTTCATCTAGGACTTAATACTGGACCAACCTGATACAAGTAATAACTCTAACTTCCCATTTTTCCATTATCAGTTTAAACATGACAATATACTGGATCAACCTGATAGAACTGACAACTCTTTTCTTTCAGTTCAACGAGGACTTGATCCTCGAGCAGCCGGCCACCGCGCACCTCTCTTTCGTCAATCCTCTCGGCCGCCCCCTCACCGGGTGCGAGTTCCGCCTCACTTCCACTGGCATCGCGGGCCGCACCTTCAGAGTCGCTGCTCCTGATGCTGAGGCGCATACCCTGGTTAGCGTCGAGCTGCCTGTTCAGCCGAAGGTGAGTTTCTTACGCTTGTTTAATAATAGCTTCTCCGAGCCTCACACGCTGGTCGAAGTCGAACTGCCCGTTCAGCTAAGGCTGAGTTTTCTCGTCTTCTCTAATACTAACTTTGAGTTGCTTGTTCAGCCAAAAGTACGTTACTTTGTTTATTTAATACTAGCTGCTCCAAGCCTCACGTACACGGTTGAGCATGGAGCTGACTGTACAGCCGAACGTACGTTACATCTTCTTCTTCTTTAATACTGGTTGCTCATAGCCTCGCACGCTGGTTAGCGTCGAGCTGCCTGTTTAGCCGAAGGCGGTTTGAAAAAACCATTGTCTCACACTTTACGCTCCCAGAATTATTAACCGACTTCAAAAGGAGGAGGTTTTATATTATGTCTGTTGCCTCAAAACTCCGTCATTTATAAACCAGTTTTGAATATAATTTTTTTTTTCATTTTTTTAGCATATTTTAGCATTCTGTTTAGCATATTTTTGAAAATATCTCAACGTTATCAATCCTATGTATCGGTTGTTAATGTGCTGGGCTGGTCCTTTTTCGATACAAGAGTTTTCTAATATTAGAGACGTAAGACAGAACAGATTTCTTATGTATGTTATTTTTATTCCACAGAAATTGGGAACAATTAATTTCATCGCAACCTTCAAATCGGCGGAGCTAAAAGACATCAATGGCGCAACCAGCGTAGAAGTGCTCGAGGGATAGGAAACTCTGTCCCAATAATAATAAGACTGCAAAATGCATGACAAGCAAGTCGAACAAAAATTATTTTTTACATACATTTACTTTTGTGACAAATCACACACGCATACCGAACGTAGTAGTATTTCTAAAAAGGTTTATAAACGGTTTATTTTCAGGACCTAGTACCAAAAAACAATTACTTGTTTACTTACACGGATACAAACGAGCAATAATTAAAAAAGCCCTCTTTTAGTATAAGTCACAAGAAAATTATTCTTTTATACGTTTATCTCATTCTCATTGTTAAAAATGTAACTGTATCTTGCTAAGCACACTATCCCAATTAATGTGTCAGCTATCAGCAAAATACTTTAATTGCCTTAGTGTCCGTGTCTCTAGCATTACAACTTGAGATTTTCCCAATATACCTATAGGGTGTTCTATATTTAAGTACACAATATTTTGTGTGCTTCATGCACACACGTTTTTATATCCGTTTTAAAGAAAGAAAATAACACCTGATGATAAGGAATAGTTTTTAAAACAAATTTTGGAAGCCATTCGCATATATTAATGTTATTTGTAAAGATCTTAATAAATACAATATAAGGAAATAAAACTTATTTATATGGGCAGTATTTGTAATAGCATTGATTTATTAACAAAATTTTTTAAATCATATTTTTATGTCTTCATGTTGACAATTTTTTTTCAAAACACAAAACACAAAAAATCACAGTTTATATTTGTTGACACATATTTCTCCTTATGTAAAAGTTGTTGACAAAGTGTTATCTAAACATATTTATAGACATTTATATCTATGGTTTCTACAAGTTTTATGTCCAACCTATTTTATTATTTTAGTTTAAGAGTTGGCAGCTATAAGCGAAGTTCATACTGAATTAAGGCACAAATACGTTTTTTTTTATTTTCATCAGTTTTTTTTTCAGGTTGTGACATGATTGCTTACGTTTGTCACGCATTTATACGGCTTTAATATAAAATGAGCTATATACTACAAATGTATGCACAAATTTATCGCATTTCCAATCTGCTTATTGCATTGTATCGAGAGAAATTATATTAATAAAAGACAAAAAAACCTCGGTATTTTATTTATGTAAACCTTATTACCATTACATTTTTATTATTTTACTTTAAATCTATACTGTGGACTTTTACATTTTAATACGAATTGTGAAGTACAAATTATTATATACTAACAAATTGACAGACAAGTGACAGTTTACATAATTTAATTTTCTCTGGGTGGGTTGCACCAGTTAACATTGACGTCAAGTATTGTCATCAATTTAACTAAGGTGCAAGTCGCCCTAACGATTAATTCTTTAAATAAACGAACGTCGGAGAAATTCATATATATTTTTCTTTATTTATTGTGACCAGTCTTAAGGGGGTAGGTAACTAGTAAATCTTTTTAAAGATATCGTTTTCGGCAAGTGCAACCCTCTTATCATGCGGCGTTGGGGGGTGGTAATCGCTAACCATAAGGTCAACCGACTGCTGCCATTCACCCAGATGAGAATACGATTTGACCTCAGAAGATTGGACCTCGAAGAATTGGATAGGATTCTCCTTCCTCCTAGCCTTATTCCCAAAATACTTGGGGTCGGCTTCTAATCCTACCAAATTTTACCTGAATATCAGTTTTTCCACAGAGCGACTGGCATCTGACCTCCGCAACCCAAAGGGATAAACTGAATTCGAAGGATGGATTAGTTGTCAGGATATTTTGAAGACACTGACATCCTTTAAATATTGCGACAGTAAAATTGCGTAGAAATCTAGTCTACTATAAATTCTATATTAAGCAATGAGTTAAGAATTGTATGCAGTTAGATGACTGTTAACGCATGACTAAGGATGCAATACTCGTACCGGAAGTGCTGGTCTAGACACAGGTACGCCATCGATTCAAGTAAAGTTACCTCCATATTATACTCGTATTAATCAACTTATCGTGAGTAAAGTAAATATATATATATTTTACCCCTCAAAAGCATCATTTACCACTTCTTGTTAAGTGACTTCTCAGGAATCTCTTTCTGAAAGCACGGTACAGATCGTCCTACTCTACCATCGAAAGATAACATAAATATATAAAGTCCTTTTGACCCAAATTCGGCCACGGCGGCCAATCTGCTTATAGATCCGCCAACTGCGCAGGACATATTATTGTGCAAATGTGTACGCGCAAACACAGGTGCAATCTCTGCTCCTGTACTCATTGCCCGTTGAAATTAATATCCAACACAACTGAATAGAGATCAGACGCTCCTGCATTTTCATATGCCCATCCAACGCATGAAATATCTTAATTTTCAGGCAACCTCCGACCTCCGGTTTGTTAAGCAAAGCACTTCACCACTAGGCCACGGAGGCAAGCAGGCCCCCTTTTCCTCTCACTCCTTTCTCTAATGCTTTAATTCCTTCGCTCATCCCCTTCCTAATGTTACCATCTCTCCTTACTTTTGAAATATCTCTATATATCGTGTCTCTCTATATCGTATCTCTGTATATCGTATCTCTCTATATCGTATCTCTGTATATCGTATCTCTCTATATCGTATCTCTATATATCGTATCTCTCTATATCGTATCTCTGTATATCGTATCTCTCTATATCGTATCTCTATATATGGTATCTCTGTATATCGTATCTCTATATATCGTATCTCTCTATATCGTATCTCTCTATATCGTATCTCTATATATCGTATCTCTCTATATCGTATCTTTCTATATCGTATCGTACATCTCTACTTACTGACATATAACATCTCAAGTATAGTACGGTTAACAACACACATCCGTGTGTTGTCCATCCCGTCTACGTTAAGACGATTGTAGTAGCGGGCATAGGTCTTATATACATATATGTAAAAATTAAATGCTGTTTGTTAGTCACGTTAAAACCGAAAAACGGCCTTATTGATTTGACTATTTTTTATAAACATATTAGTGGAGATTCAGAACTGGTTTACCTAAAAATAAATTCAGAAAAATCTACGGGATAAATCACCTACATGAATATTATTTTATGTTTAATAATATTCTTACAATCTTGAGAGTTGATATCCGTATGGCGTCGCTGTGTCATGTTCAGTTTGACAGTTCTTCTCTCATATGTTTCCATAACACCAAAAAGCTCCGCTTTTAATATTGGTATTATAGTTAAAAGGATGGGGTGGTGAAATTTTTACGCGTATAATACCGCGGGCAACAGCTCGTATTGTAATACTACATGAGACAAATATGCTATATTTAGCTCCTGATCGATCTTATTGGCTTCAGCCACCGCTATAAATTACGTTACGCACCAGCATTCATGCAGCATTATGTTAATTTGATATGCATTCATTACGTTTATGCATACAAATATGGAACTGACCTATGTGTGATCATATCAGTTCCATGTTTGTATAAAAAAATACTTTCGGTGTTACTAATCGTCGTTTTATCACCAACATTTATTTACGTCGTCTACATTTTATCACCAATTGTTGGTTAGCATCGTTTTATTATAAATTACCTATATTTCTTCATAATTCAGCATAATACTTTCTTAAAACAATACGAATTTTCCGTAACAAGTATACAGTGGCGCCACCATGGTCGGTTTTTTAACTAATATTTAAAGCTGCGGGTCGCACCTACTAAGATTTATTCTCATGGTGTAGACTCTTTGCAGCGGATATTAATGAAGTTTCTAACGATGCCTCATTTGTCAAATTTCTATAAGTAGTTAGTTTTGAGGGAATAGATGAGTATAATTCTTGACCGATTTTCGGCCACGGCGGCCAATCCACACGTAGATCAACTGCGCAGGAGATATTATAATGCACAAGTATATGCAAGACACAGGTGCACTCTGTATTCCTTTACTCTCATAGCCCAATGGAACGGATATCCGATACAACTAGAGAGATATCAAGTGCAGGACTGACTTTTTACGTGCCCATCCGATGCATGGATCATCTTTATTTCAATCCCTAACCCAACTAAGAAACAATAAGACAAAGTCATTGTCCTCCCGCGGATCTGAACCCACGACCTCCACTTTCTGAAGCAAGTCCCTATACCATTAGGGGGCGTAGGTAGTAAAAAAAAATAATCACATACATATAGCCTGAAATTATCATTCTTTAACTAACTAACTAACTAACTAACTAACTAACTAACTAACTAACTAACTAACTAACTAACTAAATAACAAAAGGCGTACCGAATACGAGTGTAAAGATTAATTAAGTTATTGCTGATATTAAAATTACGAAACAGATTCGAGATAGTTTTTTTTAATCATCAATACTGATTGCTCATTTCCCTAAGAAAAACAAAAATGAAAATTAAAAAGCAAATTAAAATGAGACAATCTCCGGAATCACACCGGAAATTGAGAAAATAATCTTATTCTATTTTAATATATTTTATTTTTATTACAATAAAATAAAAGGGGTATTTTAAATTAAACAACTTTACGGATTATATCGCGGTTTATTTTAAATTTTATCACCCGACGTTTCGAATCCT